>JANTPZ010008100.1:0-18627 GCA_025593235.1 Vachellia pachyceras | reverse complement strand
ATTCTCACCCACCATCACAATCTGAATCTATTCCCTTTTCCTCTGAGAATATTCCCCTGTTTTAACCC
The DNA here is from genome assembly GCA_025593235.1 of Vachellia pachyceras. NCBI lineage: Eukaryota > Viridiplantae > Streptophyta > Magnoliopsida > Fabales > Fabaceae > Vachellia > Vachellia pachyceras. Next base: position 18,559 of record JANTPZ010008100.1, on the reverse strand, counting down.
CTGGTTCCCTTCCCCTTGGCCCCTCATCTGAGGCTTGGGTTTTCAGATGGAGACTTTTGCAGTTTCCGATTTCCGTTCCGTTCCCGTCCTTCTCCCTTTCTTCTCAGTCTTTCTAGTCTTCTACCTCATCGCCTACTTCATCGTATTTCGCAACTGGAGCCGTAAGATCCGACCCGAAGCTGCTAGCTGCTTTATCTCTCTTCTTCACGGCACCCCCGCCGTGTTCCTAGCCACCTTTTCCATCATCGAAGACACGAACCGCGGCTTCGGTGGTTTGAACACCACGTTTCAGAAGATGGTCCTTGATTACAGCATCGCTTACTTTCTCATGGATCTTCTGCACTACATTGTCTTCTTCCCTAGCGATGTTTTATTTATAGCTCACCACCTGGCCACTCTCTTCGTCATTTGCACCTGCCGCTACCTTGTTTCTCACGGGGCTTTCGCAATTCTCTTTCTTTTGATTCTTGCCGAGGTGACCAGTTTGTGCCAGAACGTGTGGACACTGGCCGGAGCGCGAAAGAGCGACGTCCAGATTGCAGCTAAGGTGTATGATTTTTTGTCTCCTCCATTTTACATTTTGTATTCGCTGGTTAGAGGTTTCGCTGGCCCTTATTTTATATATAGAATGGTAGCGTTCTACACGAGCGGGCTTGCCGATGGTCTGATTCCAAAGTGGGTTTGGATTTCCTGGGTAGCTGTGGTGTTGACGGCTATTGTTGTGAGTATTATGTGGATTTCGAATCTTTGGATTGAACTGTATAGGGAAAGAACCAGAAAATTAGAGGAGAAAAGAAGATAGGGCAAGACTCGTGTTCATCAATTACTATTGGGTGGGACTGATTATAAAATATCATACTTTGGATCCAATTCCTTCTTGTTCCTCTCTTGGGTACAGGGTAATGGGGGAGGGTCCTCGCCCTAAGTTGGCTCTGATGTAAGTGTAACTACCAACTGGAAAGGATTTGATGGGAAGTTCATTGTTGTTAATGCTCTTCCAGAATTTATTTCACGTAGGTTTTTTGGTTTGATTTATTTCTGTGAATAATTAATATAATCGATTTCATTGGATTTATGTAACAATCTATTTTGTCACAGCTTTTACTGCTTTTGGAATGGGGGATTTAGTTTTGGGATCTTGTACAGATGTCTCTTCATTGAAGCTGTTTCAAAGTTTTGGTCTGCAACAAAATCATGTCCAGGTTGAAATGAAGAGACATCTGTACTGAAACACAGTTTGGCACCGAAACGCTACTAAGATCGATAACTTTGAACACGATAATTTAAGACTGTTTAATACAGAGATGCGGAAAAAGGGCCAGGCAGTCGAAACTTGGAATACGCTGTGATTAATGCAGGATCTTGTGTATCCTGTTGTGAGAGGGGGAGAGAGAGAGAGAGAGAACGCACGTATTCTGCTTCCTAAAACATGAACACAGCGCGTGAAAGAAAAACGAAGCCTACTAGTTTATCGGCATCCTTCTGACGTGAGAACTAAAAGTTTGAATGTTTTATAACCTCCATCTAACCTAGTGAGGGAGGTTATACAGTGTCTGAAAATATCTAAAGGATACAACACGACAGTCAGGAGGATTTTGTCTTTTATCTTTTCCTGGGGTCATAAAATGATGGCCGATACCCCGATATCAAAGTTCGGAGGAAACGAAGGAGGGGACTTGCGTCCCATGAACATAGTAGCATGAGAGCATGTTTGGTGGTACCTGTAAGAATCTCAAAGGTTGTTTTGTTCGCTCTGGGGTCTGGCTGGGCATTCATCCCCTGTTTTCTCAGATGATCAGATCCGATTAATTAATACCCAAGAAACTGGAGGTTTGAATGATGAAAATGACAAGTATCATGTAAAGAGGATTTACCAGCCGAGATTTGCCATGGCGGAGGGGAGACTGAGGACGCCGGCGCCGACCATGGCAGTGACGTTGTGGAAAGCTGAGCACCACCATTTTGCATTCCTGGAAGAAGTTATCGGTAGCCATTCATCATTGCCTTCTGCTCCTCGGTCCGTTTGTCTGTGTCAATTTTCTCCCACCAAATAAAGCTCTTTCTAGTCTCAACGGATTCAACAACAACGAGAACACAAATAAATGATCGAAACGGAGACAACAGGTTTACCTCAAGAGGCGGGACAGTGGATTTCTGTCTCTGCAGCATAAGAAGTTAGACGCATTGCAGACTCAGACTCTGTTCCCATGGAGATCAAGTTTTGAGCTTCGTCGTCGCAGAGCAGAAGGGTTAAGAAAATGAGCTTTGGAACAATGACATGGGATAATTAATATTTCAAAATTACGCTGAAACCAACTTCAACATATTGTCCTTGACGAAGACTCTGAAGATAAGTCCGTCCGAAACATGAGACCCCCTAGATTCCAAATACGGCAATTTTTTTTTTTAAATTTACTCCATATTTAATATTATATTCCCATACATGTTCAGTGCTAAGGCGAAATTAATATATGATACACCTGTTTTAAGTGTATTTACGAGTGAAGGTTAAAATATATTCGTGTATTTATAGTGATCAGAGGATGAAGGATGAAACGGCGAGCGAATACGTATGATGTATGTTTAGCGAACAGAGTTTTATGATCCTTCGCTGCTGGCTGGCATAAATAAAGCAACATACGGTTTTTGTGAATATTTTTGGCGAGTTCCTTTATTTTGAGTTGTGTTTATGTTGCCGTCGATTGATTTGGTTTCTGTTTTACATCAGACAATAATTCAGGTTTGAAATGTTGGATCTTTTTTAGCTTTAATACCATTCCTTATCATTTGATGGGATCAAATAAATGGCAAGAGATAGAGAAGCATTTTCCCAGTTTCGTAAGGTAACATTCACAGATTCTATTAAAGAGAGTTTCAACCTTTGCTTGACGGGCTCAGCGAAAAGGACAAAGATGAATATGCAGCTTCCATGGATTGTGGAGATTTGAAAGCCGAAGCCAAAAGCCCTAATCGAAAGGTAACATTTGCAAATTCTATTGAAGATAAAAAGTTTCAGCTTTTTTACTGATGGAGTCATCAAAGGATGCATAGGAACATATGTCTTGCATTGCTCCCAGAGATTTGAAAGCTGAAGGTTCGTATTCAAAGAATGAAACAAAATCTTCATGTGAACATGTTACTGATCAAATTGATTGCGCTAATCTTGATCCATCTTTTTTAGGCCCCTCCTCCATTTTCTTCAACCTCACGATCATAGCTCCTTTTGATGCTGACCCTTTGATTCCTCCATATGAACCTAAAGCAAACCCAGTAGCCATTGCAGCTGCATCTCGATCGAAGGTGAGGGTGATTTCTCCATTTGCAGATTCCGTCGGCATTAGAGTCTTTTTCTACATTTATGTCTACTTTAAAATAAAATTAATGCCAACGTTCCCTTTAAATATCACCTCATACCAAATCTATTTTTCAAGGTTGTTACCATTTGTACTCCCAATACCAGATACTACGTACTGAACAGTATCTGGTTTATGTTTAACGATGAGTCGTTACTCTTTTAAATGGTTGATGTAGTGGTGGATACGTTTAAACTCAAATCAAATTTTTATAAAATTATAGAGATCAAATCCAACTATTTAAAATTACAATGATCAAAAATAAAATTTGATGGAAGTGTAAGAACAAATACAAATATTAATTGACTTTTATGGTCCATATTCAAAATATGATAGCATGGCTCTAATAACCATATGATAACGCTGCATAATTTGGTTTAGAGGAAATTTCATTAAACCATTGTGTCAACGAAAGCAGTATGAAATAATTAAATAAAACACAAGACAAATACTATATCCAAAACGTAATTTGAAATTAAAATTAACCAACGTCCACATGAAAAAAAAAATACAATGATTTAATGATAACTCTTGCCAGAGGCATTCACACTGAATCATAGAGACATAAACCCTTAAAAAACGGGTTATCAATCTAATCAGCAGCCAAATTTGAGTGAGCATTGTTTTATTGGCAAAAAGAAGTTATTGGTAAAATCCATAGGTCTTAGCATTGATTATGATCTGCCTTAGTGCTCCGATTGGAGCAACGACCATTAACGCGACTCCCAAAATAATGCAGATCTGGAAACAAAGAAAACAAGTAAACCAAGTCTAGAGTTCAGTGATAAAATTTGTGAAGTAGAAATAATTAGGAATGTATATATCGTTCAAGTGAACGTACCCAGTTGGTGAACCTGGATAAGCTAAACCTCCGAGGTTTGACAAGAGCAAGGTATATTATGCATGGCAACTGTAATGTCACAGAATGCAACTAGGCTATGTCCACAGTCATAGCTTCTGTCCACAGTCATAACTTCACATATTAGTTGCTGCGGCACCACAATCCACAGTCATAGCTTCTGTCCGAACGCTGCCTGACCCAGTTCATGGTATCTGTCGAGTCTCTTTCCTGGAATCATCTCGTGCATCTCCACCATTTGCCACAGTGTGTACAGATTTATGATCCACGACAATAAGAGAATCACCACACCAGGTCCACAATAAGATAATTGGACATGGACTGAAGGTTTTAAAGAAGAAGATGACAGGTGTTGTGTAAAGAGGATGTACCAGCCGAGATATGCCATGGCGGAGGGAAGACTGAGGAGTGAGGACCCCGGCGCCAACCATGGCGGTGACGTTGTAGAAAGCAGAGTACCACCAGTTTGCGTTCCTGGAAGAGGTTATGGGAAGCCAATCATCTATTGCCTTCTGCTCGCCGTTCGTTTGTCTTCTAACTGTCATTTTCCCACCCGCGTCAAACTCTCCCTCTCTAATCGCAACAAATTCAACAACAACAACGAGAAGGCAGAAATAAAACAGATGCACCAAGTTTACCTCAGTCTCTGCAGCATGATGAGCAGATAGATTCGGCGTAGACTGAGATTGCGTTCCCATGGCGATCAAGTTTGGAGTTTTTTTTGTCGTCCCAAAGTAGAACGGAGTGATCTGTGAAATCAATATTCCAGAACGGCAATTTGTTTTAAACACTTCAATAGGTTTGGCATATATAACATAATGTCATGCATGTTTAGGGTGTTAAGGCGAGATTAGTGTACATGATCTTAACATAATGTCAAAATAAAAATTCGAAGTGTACGGGGAGGCTTATTCTATTTATAAAAGGAGATGCATAATCAATCATAATCCAAGGACTCGTTTGAGAATGCGGTAAAGAAGTGTTTTTACGTAATCCGAGATAAATAGGTGGAGGGAATTATCTCGTTTTGGGGAAACACACTGTTGAATGTACTTTTGGCCTTACTTAACTCTTTGCCAAGCAAGCCCTAAGTCTGTTTTCAAATAATTAAATTTCAATTAAATATTTGACGATTTAAAATAAATTAAAATAAATTTAAAAACTAATCCTTTTTCCTTGTAATTGAAAACAAAGGAATGGATTTTTTCAGTATAATCTTTTTGAGTGTTTTCTTAGAATTACATCTATGCTCTTAAGTCAAGCAATAGATGTTTAAGATTTAATATTTTATAAAATTTTTATTATGATAATTTATACGTTAAAAATTTTGTCATCTTGTATATATTTTATATAGATCATATTTAATAATTTGAATTTTCTATTTATATTTATAACACTAATTTTATAAAATATTAAATCTGAATCCTCCATTTGTTTTAATTTAAAGTTGATGATGCGATTTTGAAAACGCATTAAGAAAGATAATCCTAACTTCCAAGAGAAGTTAAAGGCGAAAATAAGTTAACAACCATTCGATTGATTTACTAATTTCATCCACTTGATTCAGAATCCTATGAGATCATCTTGACTATCATAACTAATGTACGACTTTTTTTTTTTTGGTAAAGAATGGGGCCATTAGCCCATGCTCCTCTCATTCACTATTAAAAACAGTCCGTGGGATAGAATAACCCATATGGTCCCTGTACAGAAGATGTCTCACCTGTAAAGGTGGACTTTCTAGTATACACAACTCAATGCTATCTCCTACACTACTGTTAACTAGGTAATCGGCTACTGTGTTACCTTCTCTGAATGTATGAATAAAAGAAATCTGCATACCTCCGTTATTCGTGCAAAGCCAGTACCTCAGGATCCTGTTGCTCGCTCTTTTTTTCCTTCCATGCGTCCTGAAGCATCCCGATGACAGCCATGGAGTCTCCCTCAACCATTAGTCTTGTGATGCCCAGCTCTTGTGCCAGTCTTAAGCCGTGTACCGCACCCCATAGTTCAGCTACTACAGCTCCAGATTGTCCAATTCTTTTTTTGAAGCCTCTTATCCATCCCCCATTATCTCCTCTTAAAACTCCCCCACACCCAGCCACTCCAGGGCACCCTTTTGCTGCCCCATCGAAATTTAACTTGACCCATCCCTCAGGTGGGAAATTCCATCTGATGAGTTTGACAGTTCTCCGTAGCCCATTTGCATCATACTTCCCCCTCAGCATGTTACATTCCCATTCATAGTTTTTTATCACAACTTCTGGGTTTGTTGGCATAGTGTAGTCTTGCTCAAAGAGGCAAAGGTTCCTCCATTTCCAGAGCCACCAGTAGCTGATACTAAATCTTCTGCTCCACATACTTCCTTTGTTAAGGTTGTCTAGGAACCATTCTTTACATTGACCTGTAAAAAACTTCTCATTAGCATCGGTTGCGCCTACTGCTGTCCATATGTTCTGTGCTAGAGGACAGTCTCTCAGTACATGGATTATGTCTTCTTCTGCATTTCCACATCTGATGCATGACGGGTCTCCTCCTGTTAACCTGCTCCTTCGTTTAGCTGTTAGTAGTCTGTCCTGGATGGATATCCATAGGAACACCTGTATTCTCCTGGTTACACCAAGATTCCATATTTTTTCCCAGATCCTATCCCTACCTCCTATTCCTTCACCTTTTTTCCACTTGTACATACTAGCAACTGAGTATTCCCCATTTTCATTTCCTTTCCACACTAACCTGTCATTACCATCTTCACTACACGGTGGAGGTAATGATCGGATTCTCTGGTTAACCGCATCTGGCAACACCTTCGCCAGCCATTCCCAGTTCCAGTCCCCATCACTTCCTCTGGCTTCCTTCACTGTCATGCCCATATTGACTGCTTCCATCCCTTCCAAACATTTCCTTTCTAAATTACCTTCCCCTTTTAGCCACTCATCCTTCCAGAACCGTGTTCTCTCCCCATTCCTTACTTCCCATGCAATATTGCTTAGCAGGTTGGGCCATTCAGCTGCTACATGCCTCCATAGTACGGAATCCGTCTTCTTTGCTCGACAGTCGCTCATCAGGTCAACTCCTCTACCATACTTGGCTATTAGCACTTTCGTACAGAGATTAGAAGGCTTTGTTAACATGTTCCAACCCACTTTCCCGATCAGCGATGCATTCATTTCTCTCATGCTTTTTATGCCAACCCCCCTTCAAGCCTTGATTTGCACATCGTGTGCCACCCTACTGCATGGACTCTCCTCCTTCTCTCCTCTGACCCCCAGATGAACTCTTTTTGCAATCTTTCAATCTTATTACAGATTCCAACTGGAATGTAATCATGTTGCATTTGGAAGGTGGCCATTTGAGATGTAACTGATTGCACTAGCGTGATTCTACCTGCTAGTGCTAGAGTTTGGCTTTTCCAGCCACTTAGTTTCCTTTGGACTTTGTCAATTAGATTCTGGAACTTTGTTCTTGAATTCCTCCCCTGCGTTATTTGTGCTCCAAAATACCTCCCTAGCTCTTCCTTTCTCTAGAAACCACTCTGGCTACATAAAACATTCTGTTTGTCTCTTGGTGTATTCTTTGAGAAGAAAATCGTGGTCTGTTGGAAATATATGAGTTAGTTAAAGTGGTTAGTGTTAATCACTTAGTTAGTTAATGACCCAAAAGTCTATATAAAGGGTCACAATGTAATGATTTGAGTGTGATTGTATAAACATCACCATAAGGTGAGAGGATGAAGAATCCCCACCAAGAAGGGGAGGATAACTTGGGTCTCCCACTTCAAGAGTTCCCAAAATGGGGTTAGTTCATCTCCCTCAAGAGAGGGAAGACAATTGTTGTACCCATATGGTTTTATTATAATACATTCATTTTCTTCCATTTCAATTCTCAACATGGAATCAGAGCAGGCTGTTTTCTTGGGTATAACATTGTTGGAGTTCTAACGATGAAGCATGAGAGCCTAATCTTGAAGTTCTGCGTCTACAGAAATGGCCAAAGAAGGACCCAACTGGAAAGGTTTGCTGAAATGGAGTCTCGATCATTCCTATGGAACTCGACCCACTGGCAATTTGAGTGAGAAGGACCGAAGATGGTTCATGGAAGCGATGCAAGCGTAGACCGTCGAAGTCATAAAACGCATGAAAGTGATTACTTTTGTTATGAAAACTGCAGAGCAAGATTTGGAGGCTCAAGGGGTTACCCCTGCTGAAATTGAAGATATGCTGGATGAGTTGCAAGAACACGTGGTCTCCATTCAAGAATTCAAAAACAAGCAAGAAGAGGAGAGAGGGAAGCAAAGAAAGAGGTGGTTGAGAAGCAGCTTAAGGAGATGGCGGAGACAAGGATTGTTTCATCCATGCCGCGCTTTTACGCATCACCTTCGGCAAAACAAGAAATTGATCCTCTGTCGTTTTTTAATTCATTATCAATTTGAATGTTTGACATGGTTAGTTTCAGTTTGGTGATTTTTGGATCTTCAAGAACTCTTCTTTACTTTGTTGCAAGAACACCGCTGCAACTCCTCAGAAAAGAATCCATTAATTAACATGATTCTGGAAGATCTAAGTGCCATTGATGGGAAACTTCTAGATGCATGTGTTAGTTCTTTCCCTCTTCCACTGCCTTTCGCTATCGCGCGGTGCATTGAATCCAAATTTTGAATTTGAAAGTGGAGATTTCCAGCGATCGGGCGGCGTAGCACTGTCAGTAAATGGTGCTCGTGTTTGCACCCCACCATAGGCGAAACTGCAATAATGGATGTCGAAGCCCACCATAATTTGCATGACGGGGGAGCTGGAGATTGCCGGAGTTTTGTCGACAACATATATCCATCTAGCCAATCAAGGAAAGTCTCCATTGGAGTTATGGTAAATTCAGGGGTTACAACAAGACATGAAGCCATGAAAGGAAATGAGGTTAATATGACCAAATTATAAATGCTTGACACATATGTTGTTGTACGAAAGGTGACGACAACTTGATTATTGGAAGGAGAATACAAAGACCGAGCAAGGTGGTTTCCTTCAGCATATGTTGAGAAACGGTATAAAATTGCCTCCACCAACTTGTCTGCTGAAGTTTACTAGCTGCTCCTGGAGGAAGGAGACTTGGATCTGAAAGAATATCTCCATCAGTGCCAGTCAAAGAAGACTTTGTGAATGCACGTGTTCATTGATGATTTGCATGGATAAGAGGATTATGGTTTAACTTGTATGAAGAAATTTTTCTCCTTCTTGTACGGTTTTATCTTGTACACGAATGAAACTGTTGAAGAAGGAGAAAAAGATTAAGAAGAAATGTTTTGTATTGTTGTGTGAATCAAAATTGTATAGTTTAACTCACTTCAATCCCTTGTAACTTTTGTATTGGCAAGTTGAACACCTAGAGTTAAGGGGTGTCAACTTTGGGGGTGTTGAAAATATATGAGTTAGTTAAAGTGGTTAGTGTTAATTATTTAGTTAGTTAATGACCCAAAAGTCTATATAAAGGGTCACAATGTAATGATTTGAGTGTGATTGTATAAACATCACCATAAGGTGAGAGGATGAAGAATCCCCACCAAGAAGGGGAGGATAACTTGGGTCTCCCACTTCAAGAGTCCCCAAAATGGGGTTAGTTCATCTCCCTTAAAGAGGGAAGATAATTGTTGTACCCATATGGGTTTGTTATAATACATTCATTTTCTTCCATTTCAATTCTCAACATGGTCTTCTGTACATTGATTTTCTGCCCTGAACTCTCCCCAAATGTATCTAGGCACTCTAGAACATTATGCATTTGTTTCTCATTTTCTTCACAGAACAAGAGAAGGTCGTTCGCAAATAGGAGGTGAGAGATGCCAACCCCTTGACGACCTATTTTAATGGGATTCCACTGCCTTCTGCTAACTGCATCTTCCACTAGGTGAGATAGTTTTTCCATTGCCAAAACAAATAAGTAGGGCGGAAGGGGATCCCCTTGTCGGATTCCTCTGGAGGGTTTGAATCCTTTTCTAACTACACCATTCCATAGCAACTTCATCTCTACTGATTGCATACAGTGCCAGATGATTTCGACTACATTAGCTGGGATTTGTATTTCCTCCAGCACATTACATACAAATATCCAATTTAATCTGTCATATGCTTTCTCTAGGTCAATTTTAATTGCTATATAGCCCTTTCTCCCTCCCATTCTGTTCGTGGTATGGGCTATTTCCTTTGCTATGATGATGTTGTCTTGAATGTTCCTTCCGAGGATGAAACTAGCCTGGAATGGGGACACTAATTCATTTAGCAGAGGCTTTAATCTTTTAACCGGGATTTTTGAGAGCCCTTTATAAAGGACATTACACAAGGTAATTGGCCTAAATTGTGCTACTGTCTCTGGGCTGTCTACCTTGGGTATCAACACAATATTAGTTCCATTAATCTTTGCAATCTCCTCTGGGTGCCTCCATAACTCCAAGATTTGTTTCACCACCTCCTCTCCTACGGTATTCCAGTTCTTATGGTAAAAAATAGCTGGGAAACCATCCTCACCTGGTGCCTTGAATCCACCTATATCAAAAAAGACTTTTTTAACTTCATCCACTTCAATCTCCCTTCCTACTCGTAGTAAGTTCTCCCTCCTCACTTTCCCCCAACTTTGTTTTGTCATATACCAGCCCCTTTCACAGCAGTCTTCACGGTAAAGCTCTTCATAGAATGTTTGAAACATGTTGGATATTGTAACCTCATCTTCTACCCATACTCCTTCATGGTCTTTCAGAGCCTTTATTAGTTAGAAGAAGGAAGAACTAATGTACGACTTTGTGAATATTAAGACTTCACAAAATTAGTAGGCTCTGATTAACGAATCTTCTTTCTTCAATAAAAAATTATTTTCGTTGGCAAAAAAAATAACAAATTATTTTCAACATTTTTTATTTTAAAAAGTACTTTTGAAGTTAAAAGAATAAATTTGTTATGGACTTAATTAAGATAAGATAACGTGCATTTCATAATCATATCATAAGATATGTTTTAAACGGAGAAATATGTTTATTTGTACGTTGAAAGGACTATCAATAGCATAATAGTGATAGTCACATACCATAAAGTAATAAGTAACCGTTTAGATTAATCTAAAAGATCTAGATACGATTTTCAAAAATTTTATTTCTTTTAAAAATTATTTTAATGGGTGTAAAAGGTAAAATAAATGTAATCTCTTAGCTATTATTTTATAAAATAATATTTTATTTAAATTTCATTTTTTTAAAAAAATAAATTTGGAGCATTATTGATGGCAGCCCAGCAATATTGAGCAGCGATGTGTTACTGTTGTTTAATAAAGGAACTGAAATAGAAGCAGAGTGCCAACCTCTCAGAAAAGAACAGGTGAAAAAAAAACCTCTCAGAAAAGAAAGCAAATTAATGATAAATTGGACCAGGGAAAAAGATTGGAAGAATTATTCAGAGGTTCCAAGTAAAGAAATGTGTTACAAAATGGTCTCAAAAGGTTGTTAATAACAAGTCGAGAAACATAATTTACAAGTGAAGCAGCTACCATTTACGATTATTGTGTAACACATCACATTACTTGAGACCTTTCGGTAATTCTCGTCAGTAGATTTGATACATTGGCTGAAATACCAATAGAAACATCAAGTCATCGATCCACTGATAATGGTACAAGTGGCAAAATCTTAGATTTTTCTTCAAATCAGTTTAGATTTAGATCTCAACGAAATATTTATATAAAATATAAACTAAAATGCTCTCATAACAATTGTCATGCAAACTTTTTTATATAACAAGAAGTGCACATACATATTTTTTTTAATAAAGTTTAAGTTGAGTCACAGTACTCATGGCATGCCTCCTCCGGTTTGAATAGTGCTTACAGAACTACTTATAAATCCCGTACTAATAAAGATTTGAACTTACAGCGGTACAAGTTATGAGCGAATTCCTCAGCAACACCGAATTAACATTTGTTCACAATGCACATATGTATTTTTAAAATTAAAGATGGAAAAATATCCATATAAAACTTTATAGTTTCAAATTTTAATAACCAACACAAATAACAATTACCCATTTAAAAATCTATACCGATATAGAAATTTACACTTGTTTATAGATAGATTTATTAACACACACACATGTATTTTATTAACTAACAATTACTCCCCAGCCACCTAAATATAAATATTGATTTTAGACTTTTGATTTAGCTTTAAAGTAAATTTTTGTGGGTCTCTTATAATAATTACTGATTTTTTTTTTACAATATACCCTTATCTATCAAAGACATTTGTATCTATACCACTAAATTCTCATAATTAAATAGTAGGGATATTTTCATTTAAGTATCACAACAAATTGTCTATATATTAATTATAAATAATTATCTTAACTTTTTTTAATTATTTAAATTAGTTAAAAATTCCTTATTTTTAAGGCCCAAACAAATAGTTGAAAAGGAAAGAAAAAGAGTAAACCAAGCATTGCAATCTCAAAACCACAATAATGTTGAAACAAACAAAACCTAAATCTGTTCATATTCGGTTAAACTGGTTGCTGGGTATCCGAAATTCTCTACGGTCCAAAGAATAAGTATATTGTTTTATCTTTTGATAAATAAAAATATTCCTCTCGTAAATAAAATATATTATTTTAAAAAATATGACAAAAATGATGTGGGTAAACATGATAGGGTGCGCAACGCAATGTCAAAATTTAGAAGTGGGAGCTTCCAGAAATTAAAAATTTCCTGAATATGTAAGGGCAATTAATTTCCTTTACAGATATTCTTTGAACAGAAACAAAAACGACCACAACACAATGCACATTTTTAGAAAATTAATGTAAAGTCATAAAAAAAGATTAGTTTTCTCAGAACAAACACAAAGGCAATATGTACTTAATAATAATAACTAAAAAAACCCACAAAACTAAATATACATATATATATATATCATGAGATCCCTCTGGGCGTAGCTTTCTTTTCCATCAGCTGGTTCATAATGAGCCAACCTATTTCAGTCTGTTGCGAAGATCATCATGTAAATCCTACGAGCCTGGCTCTACACTACACAACAATCTGCTTCATTTGTTTAGCATCTATCATTTGCATCACACCCTTCAGTGAGTGAAAAGGTTCAAGAGTAAAACTCATAGGTCTTGGCCTTAATTATGATTGTTCTCAATCCTCCAATGGGTGACACAACCATCAAGCACACTCCAAGCACAATGCAGATCTGAAATCCACAATGCAAGAGTTCAATCCATTTAATCCCATTAATCAAATGGAAATTGATCGAAACATTAGAAGGAATTAAAGAAATTATAACGCACCCAATTAGTCCACCAAGACAAGCTAAATCTCCTTGGTTTGTAGATTGCAAGCCACATGATGCAAGGAAGCTGAAAGTTCAAAGAAAATCAATTGTTAAACCAAATGTTAATCCTCAGGAGATCTTATTTACTAGATTGAGCTTCTCAATCATTCGAGACTCACATAGTACGTTGTTGGAGCAAAAGCAAATCCTCCGAAAAATCCTAGGAGACCACCGAAGAATGGGAAGGAGATAGCAATAAACATTGTGAGTGCTGCAACAAAAGAATCAAATTATGTTACAGATGAAGACAAGCATAATGACTAGAAGTGGTACAGAAGCCCCTGGGAGTGATGAGTTTACTCACCCACATATACATTACGCGTCACAAAGCGAAGCATTTTACTAGGCCTGAATTTCAGTTTCTTCACCAACACGGTTTCAACCATGTCAAATACTGGCATTGCGTAAATCTGGATCAAGAAACACGGGACAACAATTTGGTTAGTTTTCGTTATAGAAAAGGGAGAGCAGCCTCCAAAAAGTACCTGCAAGTCATAGAAAACTATCTTCACCTGATAACTTCCAATAACATGGATAACGACGAACATGTTAGCCATAGCAATAAGCCATTTTGGTTTCTCCAATGTGATGAGAATGTTGTCGTCAACCTGATTTCCAAACATCCAATAACCAATGAGAGCAACTGGGAAGTAGCACAAAGCCACAATAATATAGGCCACAACAACCCCTTTCCACATAGGACCCTTGGATGGCTTCTCTGGTGTGGATGGGATTGTTGCTTGAATCTCCAGCACCACATTGTGCCCAGCATAGGCAAAAGCCACATCCCCAAGGGCATTAAAGAAGTTAAACACATTCCCTGTAGTCGTGCTCGCTCTGTAGCCATAATCTACATTCTCTACAACACCCTTGTTCACAGAAGCTGCCCAGGCAATCGTAGAGTAACTGTAGGACAAGGAAAGAAAAGGAATTCAAACTCTTGTATTGTCATGTGAGAGTTAGATGTCATGGATCAAATTCTGAAAACAATCTTTCCGCTTGCGTAGATACAATCTTATCCCTATAAGGGGGGCGTGCGAAGCACACACATACCTCAAGGACATGACTGCTGCAGCCAAAGATACACCGGCAATAGCGTTGAAGTTGGGGAGATGGGATAGGACAAAGTGGGCAGAGGCGAAGATCATGATGAAGTAGGTCAATTTGATCTTATGGCAGTCGGAACAGACGGTGTCATGGAACTTCTGCAATGACTGCCCACCAGTAACCATGTAGACAATGTTGACCGCAATTTCAACCACCAGCTGCTGGGGAACGACAATATAGAGGCCCAGCTTTTCACCGAAAGCATACTGACCCAGTTCATGGTATCTGTCAAAACGTCTTCCCGGAACCATTTCGTGCATCTCAACCATTTGCCAGAGAGTGTAAAGTGTAATGATCCATGAGAGGACTAGTACAGTGACACCAGGACCCCTGCAGAAACAAGAACATTGTCACCGTCATATCCACAAACACCTTGTGCGCACTACGTGTCACTTGAAATGTGAAAAACCGGATTCCAGCAAGGAAAAAAATTGCAGAGAGGATTTGGTTAATCTTACCATCCAAGCTCGGACATTGCGTAAGGGAGACTGAGCACACCAGCTCCAACCATGGCGGTAACATTGTGAAAAGCTGAGTAGTACCATTTTGCATTCCTTGCGGAGGTAATGGGAAGCCAGTCATCTATTTCCTTCTGCCTAGCTATTTTCTCTTCGACCTGTTGGGTTCAAATCAAATAAATAAATGAACACACGGTTCCTCTCAGTCACAAGAACAGATAGAGATTCAATGGAACAGAAAAATCTAGGAGAGGCGGCATTTAAAAACTGGAAAAGGGTGGGTTTAGACTTTAGATGACTTTCGATTTTGGAATCTTTATATTTGGTTTGTTTGGCTTTTCATGGGGAATTCGAAGTAAATGTTGAATGTGAGGGAGTGTGTTTTTGATTGTACAAGCATGCGGGTCCAATGTTTGATTAGTCTAATTGAAAGGAGAAAGAGACAAGGCACTAACTCGGGGACTCCCAAACTTTTCGGGGGGACAATCCAAATATACAATGCAAAAGCAAAAGGCTATTCGTCCGTTTGCTCGCAAAGTGCTCATCTTCATGTTGAAACTTGAAAGCCGACAGCTATGACTTTTGGCATCTTCGCATGCCCCACACAGCATTACTTCCATTTTTTTTTTTTGCTTTTTCATTGTTTTACCCGAAAACAAAAATCCCCATCCATTCATTCAATCACAAAGAAACTGCTTCAGACAATGTTCGTGTCAACCAAAAAAAAAAAAAGGAATGTTACAGTAAAAATAATATAATGTCATCTAGATTTAAAATTACACTAGGCAAGTTAATTAAGCCTCGTCATGGACCTTAATATTTTATGGAAGCAGAATTTGAACCGGTAATTAGCTTGTCTGTTGAAGCGTTTGGAAAAGCCAAACTCACGTTCAACAGTGTTTTTCCGTAAAATGAGGTAATCTCCTTCACATATTTACCTCGACCTGCGTAAAAGTACTTATCTACCGCGTTCCCAAACGGACACAATAAAGATAACAAATCGCCGATTTTGGCAATGAATTTATAAACCTCGCGCCATGTACTTAATACCGCCCAACTGGAAGGAAGGTTTTGTGACAGAGAAGAAATTAAAGTATGGCCAACTCTGCTGCAACTAGAAAGGGCACGTTTGGGCATATGTGTGGGTGTCTGTGTGTGCAAACCGGCCAAATAGCATTTTCTTAATCTTCGCCAAACAATTACGCCATTAACTTTTTTTATTCGCAAGTCATGTGGCAGCAAGATAAGTCAAAGAATGGCGATATGGTAATACATATTGGAAGAGGGAGATCATCGATCTTAATTATTTTATTAAGGAAAAGGATTTAGCTGTATATATATTGACTAAACGAACGTAGTTTACGTATCACCACCACCGTATCATATTAAATAGGAGGAGATATGCTCAAAACGTCGTCCAAGGGAGCTGATTGACCTAAATGTATATGCATCCACATGTACTGTATTTTTCATCAAACGTCGATTCAGCATAACACAGTATTGGTCAACCATGGGGGAAGTTGAACTCAAGACGTCGGTTCTCTCTCTCTCTCTCTGGTTGTCATCCTATTATATATTCTCCAGGAATAGTACACCTCAAAAAGATTTAACGAACTAAACATTAACTAAAACCTTATGCCTCTCCGGTTGTTGTATATACTTGAAACTAGACAGGATAGTTGTGGAGAGGATGGAGAATTGAGCAGAATAGTGCAAGATTAGTGGATGTGATCATATATCGCTCAGAGATATCACGTGAGTGTGTGCTACTTATCTCAGTCCACAAAAAGGTCACTGGTTCATGTTATGGTGAGAAGATTCAGGAAACGACGGCACAGGCCATTTTTCCAGGGCAAACAGACCGCGCAGATGAAGCAATTTAATTAAGATCAGAAAAGACATTAAAGCCGTCGGTTCATTCACCATCGATCGTATGAACCATAGCGTGAAAATAATCAATTACAGACACGATCTTCTCCTCCCCAACACAACAAAACTCCTCATTTTCCTTTTGCTTCGTCTGTAGTCTCAAAATTTCGTAAACACTTGCAGAAACTAAACCAGGAGCGAACTAAACAAGCACATAAGGTAGCTAAATAGAGAACAAGAAATGGTATGAAAGTATATATGCTATATATATGTATAGAGGGAGAGGATGATGGAGAGAGAGGGTCGACGTACAGAGTTAGAGCGGGCATAAGTGTCGTTGTTTGGTGCTTGAGTTCCCATGGGGCAGAGAGAGACGAAGATGAAGACTAATGCAGAGAGGGGAGAGAGCCGGGCTGTGATGTAATGGTTGTGAGTGCTCAAGAAGATCACAGGCCACTCCTCCTCTTATATAACAAAAGTCACAGGCAAGGAAAGGCAAGCAATTCCCGGACTGTGACGTTCCATTTTGTTGACTTTTCTAAAGCACGCTATATTTTAAAATCAAAACACACACACAATGACGTTGCGTTGAAATTCATCAATAATTTTCTTGTAAATAATTCAATTTTTTGTAATCATATTTTTGACATAACTTCACCCTATTCCCATAATTATGATTATACGTTGATTAAATCGTTAAACAATGAACATGGTTGAAACAGTAGATGGTTTAATTAATTGAAAAGTTTTAAAACTTGCACTATAATGTGCACCTTGGAATGATGTAAAATCAAATCGTTTTCGGTAACTAGTCAAGGATCTTGCTATAGTCCAGTCTTCCAAATTCAATGGATTTAAATTTTTCGTGTTACCATTTTACCTATTGCTCTCTGAACCCTTTAAATTTATTTTTTTCCAAACTATTTTGTATATTAAGGGGAAATTTATGTTAATAGGATAGTTCCTGGTACAAATAATCAAAGGAATTTTAAAAAAAAAACTCCCATTTTTTTAAAAATAATTAATTTAACAAATTTCTTGATTTGTATAAGTTAATTATCTAATCCTGAAAGCATTGTCCAACTTAGTAGAGTGTAATAGGCAACCAAGAATGAATGCCAACATATGAGAGGTTGGCAGGACAAATTATGGTGCTATAAAAGTAAAAGAATATAAAGGAGGTTGAGATAGAGAGACGAAGAAGTTGAATGCCAACATATGAGAGGTTGGCAGGACAAATTATGGTGCTATAAAAGTAAAAGAATATAAAGGAGGTTGAGATAGAGAGACGAAGAAGTTGAGAGAAAGATAAACGAGATAATAAAGAAGAGTTTCATTCATTTCATTGTAGGTCTCAATACCTTGTGCATTGTCTCTATTTTTGAGCTCACAACCATTAAAGTATAAATATAAGGTTACAAATAAATAAAAACAAATATAATGACATTAACCATAAGAAACTCTTCACAAGCTATTGATTATGAGGTCATGAGATTTGTGACATTAAGCATAAGGGCGAGGGGTTTACAACAATATTATCAATCAATAT
>JANTPZ010008099.1:0-10695 GCA_025593235.1 Vachellia pachyceras | reverse complement strand
TTTGCTATTTGCTCCAACTGCTCTGGAAGTTGCAAAGTCTTCACCAGCAATGGCGAAAACAACGATGAGTTGTGCATCAGATGTCCAGAATGCAACGAGAATGGGCTTATCAAATGCCCCATTTGCTGCTAGCTACAATAACCTTGGTCTAACTAGGATCATCTTGGTCAACGATCTTTGTATTGTATAACCGTCTTGTTCTATAATTATTAGTCTTCTGTGTAATATTTGTAATCTGGTAGTCCTTAGAATGGTACTGTACTGAAGTTATTTGAATGGATTGACTATAAGCTGATGCCTGGTGCTAAGTATTTATATAAAGTATAAACATGATAACTGGAGAAATTAGTTCACGTTGCTGGTTAGATGAGTTCTTGGTTCTGATGTTTGCACTAAAAGATAATGTCTTTACTTTAGTCCTCATCCATCACAAAGGAAAAGGAATTAGATGAAGATCACTGAAAATGGAAGAACAGAAAATGTTGCAGAGGATAAAAGTAGAGGCAAGATGATTCTATTTCTTTCTGACAAGTGCAACCTAGTTTGAGCAAACTCATTAGTTTTGGGTACTAATTGATTCATGGGCAGAAGCATGCACATGGCTCTTCTTGAATTTTGAAGAAAGTTAATTTTTTGTATAGAAAAAGGCTGCGTGCCCAAAAAAGATGATAGGGGCATACGACAAAGTGTTCTTAATTAATGGCTAATTCCTATGATTGATTGCTTTTGAAAAGATGATAAAAGACATTAAATCATCAGCCTCGACACCTACATAATACACACTAAGAGAATGTCCAAACTAATAGTTATTGAAACACTTATGCCTAAATTAATGAATGTGACGTCTTATTTTTCTTTATAAACATGTTTGGTCTATCGTTATCAGTCTCAGTTTTAATATTGTCGATTTGGGTTGCACGGGATAAAATTATTGGCAAAGAATTATCAGTGTTTTATGATCTCATTTGTGAGCTACTTTTTTTAAATGGTTCGTATAAGAAGTTGTGCTGCAAAAGGTGATGGCTGACGTTTCAACTAACTAAAGGTGATGAATCTAATCTTGTCAACCATCACGCTAGCTAGATGCTGAAAAGCAGAATGTGTATAATCGTAGATCGTTAAAAGTTAAAAAAAATAAAAGTTGTTGCAATTAATGATTTGCATGGGAAGAATGCTTGAGATCCAGATGGGGGAAAATATGAGATTGAATCAACCGCTCTGGTAAGAGTTAGTAGTCTATTTTTATCTTCAAAATAATTTTTCGTTTTAAAAAGGCAAAAAAATCAAAAACCCGTTTAAAAACGAGTTTTTGGTTATTTTACGAAAAAATTAAATAAACACATATATTCATTTTATCTAAGACACTGTTGAAAAATAATGTGGGTACAAGCATTCTCCTGCTAAAGTAATTTTGTTTGAGATAAAGTCGGACATTGAATATAAGAAAACTTTTAACGAGAATTCAAACTTTAATTCTTCATAGTTAAGAATTAATCCTTTCTACAAGAATCAAACCCGTTACTAAATTTTTTAAAAATAGTAAGTGTCATTGATGCAAGTTGTGTTGTCAATTCAAATATATAAAGCCGTTAATTGTTTGAAAGTCGATAGTTGTTCTTATCTAATATTTTGCATAATATTATTAATGGACCTAATATTTTGCATAATATTATTAATGGTTTTCAGTGGACCAATGATGAGATAATATTTTCAGAACCAAAATGCAGTGGAGTCGAGTTTCATCTTACCCACCCCCTAATCCAAGGATTTTTTTTGGTCAATGACGTCATTTCACAAGGAAAAAATTTGGGTGAATTACCATGAAGTCCCAAGGAAGAGGCTTATTTACAAAATGGTCCCAAATATTCCCCTTTAATACAAAATGGTCCCAAAGATTCACCAAATTACAAAATGGTCCCAGGAATAGCTGCTCGGGTAGTAAATGAAGGCTGCTGAGGTTGTAAATGAAGGCTGCTGAGGTTGTTAGAGGTTATTTGTCATTTACAACCTCTAACAACCTCAGCAGCCTTCATTTACTACCCGAGCAGCTATTCCTGGGACCATTTTGTAATTTTGTGAATCTTTTAAAGGGGAATATTTGGGACCATTTTGTATTTATTTGTCTTGCTTGGGACCTGAGGGTAATTCTCCCAAAAAATTTAGAGAAAATGATGAAAAAGTAAATTTTGATTTTCCTTAACCTCATTTGGTGTCATGAATTTGGTAAAAGATATATTGCTATCTGCCAACAACATGGGTTTTTCATATTTGTGTGAAATGACAGAAATACACATTAAGTAATAAAAGATAAGAAACAATGTAAGACACAAACATAGTAACCCAATAAAGCAATATGGTGTTCAGAGAAGATGACAAAGCTTCCTGCATACTTCATTGAAGTTGGAAAGCTGAAAGATGAGGTAAGTTGAAATAAATTTTCACATAAACTCTTCTCCTATCCATCTAACCATCATCGTATTGTGGTTATAATTGATTTTGATTGAGTTCGATTGTGGATAATTGGGTTTGAAGGTGAAGACATGGTGAGCATCAAAATTTAAATAAAATGGACGGCCTTTATCTTGGTGTGTTGACTTTTATTTTATGGTGTGTACGTTGTGAGATGTGAGTTACATATGGATGAGGTGGTGTCTGATAAGGTTTCGATTGAATAGAAGACGATTGATAATGGGGATCAAAGCACCTAATAAACTTGAACAGCAGTAAAATTTCCTACTGCATGAGATGGACATTTAATCTTTTATGATTATTTATCCAAAAGTTAGATATATTCATTAGAATGCAAGTCTAATATGAGTTACTATTGATAAAGCCTCTTTTAGGTAAACATTGGTAAGTAAAGATGGTTTGAGTATCATAGATAAGGTTGAGGGAAAATGAGAGGAAGAAAGTTGGGGGTGATGATGTACGTGGGTGCATGTGTGAGGTGAACATGAAGGATGTGTGATATATGTAGTTAATAACATAAGTATAATTGTCAAAATATAAATTGAAATTGTCAACGGATGAAGTACGTATGTTGTACTCATTCTATAAAGTGGGGAAAAATTATTGGTAGATAACTAACATGTTGATAAATTTTCTGCAAGTTAGCATGCAAAATAACATTTAATATGGGTCCAACTCCTTGAAAGGCACTTGTATGTTTTTTCATGTAGGTAGGAAGTTTGTAAATAATGTTGATAATGAATGTAAATATAATGGTAGGAGTGTGAGGGTAAAATCGATAAACAAGGGGATGAAGATGCAATATCTATCGCTATTGTTTTGTTTTGTTGGCAATGACAATAAAACATTGGATTAAGGTGAAATCTTAATGCTCATTGTCATTTTGCAAAACAATAACTTTTTGTCATCACATGAATATTGAAGTGTTGTCAGTACTATCAGTGAAGTTGTCAATATCATTAACAATGTTGTCAATACTGTTTTTTAGTGTTTTTGTATATAGGTTATACGTATGTGGTAATATGTAATTTTTGTTGGCAATGACAAGAAAGCAATACTTGAAGGTAAAATGATAGTTTTCATTTGTTATTTGAAAATCTATAACTCCTTGTTGTCATGTGGATAGTGAGAAGGCTAACAAAAGTTGTCATCAGTTATTTAGAGTTGTCAATACGCTATTCATAATTGTCAACAAACGAAACAACAACATCAGGGTTTTATTAGGTCAGGTGTTGTCAATAGTTTAAGAAAACCTATCAATATCATATATAAGGTTGTCAATGAACAAGGAGCATTTGTACTACATAACTCAGTGGAAGGATATGGGCACAATGAAGTACATGTTGTGAGAATGTTAACAAAATTTATCATTACTTATGTTATAGTTGTCAATATACTATTTGTAGTTTTCAAAAAATGAAACAACAGCATCAGGATCTTATCAGATCAAGTGTTGTCAA
The DNA here is from genome assembly GCA_025593235.1 of Vachellia pachyceras. NCBI lineage: Eukaryota > Viridiplantae > Streptophyta > Magnoliopsida > Fabales > Fabaceae > Vachellia > Vachellia pachyceras. The sequence goes on along the minus strand of JANTPZ010008099.1, from coordinate 6,766 downwards.
TAGCATAAGAAGAACTATTAATAACATATATAAAGTTGTCAATGCGTAAGGAGCAGCTGTCAATACATAACTCAATGGAAGGATATGGGCACAATGAAGTATATGTTATGAGAAGGTTAACAAAAGTTGTCATTACTTATGTTATAGTTGTCAATACACTATTCATAGTTGTCAACAAACGAAACAACAACATCAGGGTCTTATCAGTTTAGATGTTGTCAATAACTAACAAAACTTGTCAACAATTAATAAAAAGTAGTCAATAAGCTACAAACACTTGTCAGTACTGTAATAGACTTTTAGCTCCACCGTTACATAAATTGTCATTCAATTTGAAAGAGTTGTCGATACTGCACAACATATTGTCCTTTACATAACAAGTTAGCCCATGTTCATTATTACGACAAACGCAAGTGTTTGCTCATGTTTAATTTCTCTTGTGGTGAAAGTAAGCTCAAAACATTCAGGCAACTTGAATTAAGCTCATGATTAACCAGCCACCACCTTAGATTTCGTCTGAACGCATGAACATGTTCATCATCGTTGTCAAGATTCACATCTGGTGCCCATTTGCTTAACCAAATCAAGACATGTACTTCAATTTGTCTTCATCGGCAAACTCTTTCCATGCCTTTGTGGCCTCTCTGGTTGTTCCCACATACTCTTCCAACCCTTCCTCTTTCTTGCAAATTCAGGGTTGAAAAGGGCTCTTGGTGTTGCAATAATACTCCAAAGTCAAACAAGATTGATGAAGGTGAAGTTAAGAAGATGAACCGCTCTCCCAGATAATACTCCTAGTTCTCATGGCCGAAAAAAATCAATCTATGCCTAGAGGAAGAGAAAGTTTTGGTCACATTTCTGTCAGAGTGGGAGAATGGGAGAGAAGTTATGTCATTTCGACAAATATATAAAACCCAAAATGCTGACAAATAGCAACATGTCTTTTACCAAATTCATGGCATCAAATGGGGTTTAGGAAATTCATAAGGTATTTTCTGATCATTTTCCTAAAAAAAACTTACTGCCTCAAATATAAATATAAGATTTAGTATGTAATGTAAATTGCACAACAAACTACATTTTATATTAAGACAGTAATTTTGCAACAGTGGCTAGAATTTTTGTTGGCATTATGCCGTTTGAGTGAATTATTTTTAATTTTTACATATTTTGATGCTACTTCTATACCATTTCGGCATTTTCCCTGCAAGAAATGGTAGATCATCCATCTGTTGTTTTTCTCTGATTAGCCGAAAGTGCTCTGTCGAATTTGCCAGACAAAACTTTTGAGTTATTAGGGGCTTTAGTGCTCCACTCTCATCTTGTTCTTTGAACAAGAACAAGATTGTACGAAAAGCTCATTAGAATCAAATCAGTACAAAGACCCATTTATAGAGGTCCCATGCAAAGGTGTAATTGGATGGAAAGACAGAGTAAATAGAGCTCTTTTTTTTTTTAAGATGGAATGTTAGGAGACATTTATAACAAGGATCTGCAAATTGAAATACTTTCATTTTATTTATGTCCTTAGCAATATATAAAATATCTCCAATGTATGAAAATTTAACTTTCTCTGTCCAAAAAGATATTCAAGGATCGATTTAATAGTGAAAACAAATACGTGATGTGTAATTAAGTTTATTGTCCCAGGTTCACATCTTAACTGTGTTTGTTTCTTTACTGAAAATGATTTTTTATACAACAGTAACACTCTAAATATGACATATATAATCACCTTTTCCCCTGAGCACATATATCTTTTTACTATATGCAATTTTATTTGAGATACTGTCAAGTACTAAATAAGAATATCTGTTATGGAGGGTCTGAACTTTGGTTAAATATATTGTGAGAAGCTAATCCCTTCAGTGATACTCATCTTCCATTAATAAAACTGTGTAATGATATAACAGGATAGCTTCATTGTCATGTTTTAAAAAGACAACAGAATGGGCTCTAGAAGCCCAGGCCCAATTAATCAAAGCCCGTTAAAAAGTCTTTGAGGGGAGAGACTCGGGAATCCTCTGCTGGATCTCGTTGTTGTTGGTTTGGAAGAAGGTCATGTGGAAAGAAAGGAAGTTACAGTTATGGGCCACAAAATTTTACCCAGTGAAATCTGCATCCCAAGTTTTTGTGCATTTCATTAGTTGTTATTATTGTGGTTTAGAAAAATCAAACTACTTGATTTATTAAAAGAGAGTTGGGTCTCACGTCTTTTACAACATGATGAATTAAACCTAATTTTTTTATTAAAAGATACATATGTATTTAGTCTTAGTACCTCGAATAAAGTTGCCTTCAATAAAAGCATGTTGATGCTCCAATAAAAAAGCCAATTTAATACAAAAATAACCTTCTAAAAATTCAATGAAAATCGGTTTAAACTAGACAATTTTGTCCACTTTTCAATTTCCTGAGCTTGGTGTATTTATTATGGTGGAAATTTATTAACTATGCTTGAATATTATTCGATTTATTTTACATAAAGTTCTCCCGGGTTTATAACATTTTAATGGAAAAATTAGCCTTTTCGTCCCTCAACTTTTGACCCGGTTGTAATTCGTTTGATTCAATGCAACTCATTCCTTGAAGTTTTGATTCAGTTGTAACTCAATCTTTGAACTTTGGCTTACTACAATTTAATCCCTATAGTTTTATTCATTTTATAATTTAATACATATATTTCAGAAAATAAATCATATATAAGAAAATGTGATGGATTAAATTATAAAATGGTTAAAACTATAGGGACTGAATTACAGTGTGTCAAAGTTTAAGAACTGAGTTACAACCTAAATCGAAAGTTGAAAGATCAAAAGTTAATTTACCCTATTTAAATTCATTATTATATCATTTGAAAAATTGATACCAGTTTGGTGGTTTTTGGAAAGAAAATTTCATAACATACCTATCAAGGCAAAAGGAGCAATAAAAGAAACATTAGAAAACTTGCCGTATTAAACCAACCTTCCAGCACGAGGGGGCAAAAGACCTTTGAATGAGAAAAAAGTAGGCCAAAAGCAAGGGGAAGAAAGCACGATACTAAACCCTTGCTCTATCCGTTATAGAAAATTGAAATATTGACAAAAGGTCAATAATTAAAAAAATAACAAAAAAAAAAGTGCAAAACAGAGAGAGAATGTGTTAGAGTACACAAAAAGCTAAAAGCTGTAACAGCCAGTCACGAGTAGAATCTTTCCATTACTTGTTAGATGCCAAAAAGTTTGAGCTCACTTGAAAAGGAAATTAGAGTCATTTACACTTACAAAGATAAATTAACCTTCCCAAGAAACTAAAAAAAGAACATTAGCCAAATCACGAGCAAGGGCCAAGCCTATATCACCAAGAAGGCTCAAACGGGCCTTTCCCTTAGTTAACTTCACCTCAAACCAGAGATCACGCATTAATTGGAGCATGTTAGAACAATCACACACTTGGGGTCAACATTAAGCTTATCTAGAAACCTCAGTCACTACAAGAGCGAGAGTCTGATGCCTCTTCGGCCTCCGCCAAAGTTACAAAATTCGACTTTAACAGCTGCGTGTAGCTAAACTCAATTTGCAGTCTCTGATGAAGAGGTGCTGATGATGTTAAACCTTTCTTCACATCAGCTTGCAATTCCCTAATAGGGATTGCAGCCAAAAAACTTTTGATGTACTCTTTGCAAGCTTCCTTCCCTCTGCACGCAACCTCCTCTTCCTCCTCGCTCTTCGACTTCTCTTCAGCCTCTACCACAGGAACCACCTCTTTTCCATTAACTTGCGGGACCCGTTCGTTATCCCACTCTAAAACTGCTGCAACAGTTTGCCGTTCACCGCCTGGTTTCTCTTCTGATGACCTGGCAGTATCTTGTGTTTTGTATATTAAAGTGCTGCTGTCAAATTTCAAAATATATGCCTGGTTGCATCCTTCATATAGTCTCTCCCCCAATGTGTCAATTATGTAATATGCATCTGGTTCAACTTTGAGGATGAAAAAATGGTCGTTCCAACTAACAATATAGACATGGGGCTCACCATTGTTAGGGCGCTCCAGTCCAGCTCGACAAATCTCATCCCAAATGTTGTCAAAAGACATGGCACCGTGAAGAAAGTCGAATCTTTCCTCGTCTACTCCTTCGGGGTGGAAGAAACCAATGAAGGACCTTTCAGGAACCACAGAAAGTGGACGAATTCTAGCTTGGACAACTGTTTCAAGATCAAAATGCTTGTCTGGGAATCGCTCCATGTAGGTCTCATTTTCACATAGATTCCTCCATTCTAAGGAGCCTTCACGAATTAGACTATCAAATTGGGACTTTATAGGCATGAGGTCACGATTGTTTTGGAACCAATCAGCAATTACAGCAACAAGAGCTGTACAAGCACTCTCACCAGCAGCTCTTTCACTACGCTGATCAATCGAGGCAAAGAAGACCTGGGTCTGAAGCTTCATATGACCATCTCGACTTGTCACTTCTTTTTGCTCCCAAATGCCAATAGCAAAATTGTCATCCCCAAACTCAGAGACTGATGACCGATTTGCACAAGAGTCATCTTCCGTCTTGTACCACTGGTAGAAAGTGTGAAAGAATAGAGTCATTGATAAGCTTGTCAAGTATCAACAACAGTATGATTAACATGTACGTGTATCTAGCATATTTAACATTAGAAAATGAAGAATAAAAAACCATCATTTTTATCATTCTGAATCACTAATTTTAAATGTAGAGGCCTGTACCAATGGACAATATCATGTTGATTTTCTAAATGTTAAGATGGACGGAGTTGCAACTGAAGCTCAGAAATACACATGAATCAAAACTTATTCCCTATCCAAGTAGAAACAACAAATAAGTGATTCCTCGTCACTAATTATTAATTGCGAAGCCCTCAGCATCATCCATAAATTAAAGACATGATTTTGAGGCAGTAAAATAGAGAGTATATGGAGATGATGAAGAGGAAAAAAGTTGTGAGTAGATTCTCACCCCAAGAGAAAGGGATTCATCAGAGCTAAGTTGCCGACGATCAAAATCTATGTCATCACCACCTTCTTCTCCGTAAGCCTTCTTTAACAAGGGTTCTCCCTTTGCTTTAGGAGATCTGAAACTTAACTTCCTTTTCCTCCAAGGAAGTATGCTGCGCTTCGAACTTTGTAATAAATAAGGGTCGGTGGCAGGCACAGTCACATCTTCTGTCTGCGAACAACCAATGTCTGATTTGCGATTGCTGTAGTAAACCCAATCCTCATCATCGCCACCATTTACCCTCAAACTTGAATAAAATAATCCTTCCGCATATGCATTGGCCAGTTTCCCATAACTGAATGACTTCCTAACACTGGAAGCATCTTTTCCCTCATCTGACTCTCCTTCCTCAAAATCATCAAGAGAGTCAGAGTCAAAAGGATAATTGTACTCAACATCCTCACTACGGACAGAGCACCTGCCTTCACTGCACTCTTCCTCGCGGTATGCCTTTTTTGGTTTCCTAATGGATACATAATCTGTCAAAATCTTCACTTTCCTAAGACCAGCTTTGATTGCAGAAAGGTCATCTTTTTCAGCCAGTGTAGTTTCTCCTGACTGGGTTGTTGATGGTATTGGCACTATGGATCTTTGAACCATATCTGTGTTTTCTTGAGCAGCTCGTAGCTCCACCAAGTTCATTGATATCTGCAGGATCATATTTGAAAATTACAAGGAAGCACAAAACAGACAAAATAACTTAACTGACAACCCGCCTTGATGAAAAGATTACAAATTTTGTATGTTGTCTAACTCAAGTGGCAAAACAATCAGGTACAAAGATATGGTCATACACAAAGCGAAGGAGAAGACTCAGAAGAACCTCCTGGGGGTGTGAGAGGGATGTTCAAATCAAAATCCTTCTGATCAGTTACAGAGGCAAATTCAGCAAGATTCACTAGTGCTGTTCCAATGACGGGAACCTTGCTCTTTGGCTTTCGATTCAATCCCTGATATACAAAATACATCAAAATTTTATAATGAGAAATAAGAATGGAACGAAACCTCGGCCCCCCGAAACACATCGAATTAGAGCAATATAGTGGCCATTAGATAAACAACCGCAATTAAATTTTCTTGACAGAAAAAGCTATTGTGACCAAACATTCGGCTAAATTCCAAAAAAAAAATCAGTTCTAAAAATCATGAAGTCTCCGATCATCTACTGAATTATCTAAAAGAACATTAATAAATATGTCACCAGTGGCATAGTAGCAAAAATTATCGACATATGATGAACAAGAGATAAATGGGAAAGATTTTTCTTTAATCCTAATATACCAAAATGCATCCCCACCGAAAATCAAGAAACGAGAAAAGAGAGACGCAGATTGACGGTGAAAGCAGGCAAACCAAACCAAAATTGAACAGCGGCAAAGCAGAAAAATAATAATAATAAAACACGAGCATTCTTCAATTTTGATTTGAGCGATAAAACTCTTCACCAGAACCCAGGAAATAATTGAAACCGTTAAAATAGGGGAAATAAGAAAGGCTACAAAATGGGAGAAGAAAGAAAGAGGCTGACATCAAAAACGGTGAAAGCAATCTCCCAGGGATGAAACACATTGTCTTTATATGCCGATAGATTGCATAAACTACGGAACTCCTCGTCCCACACGACGACAGCGTCGGGGGAGACGGCTTCGACGCCCACCTCCCTGGTGAAGTTCTTAACCACGGCAGTCCGTCGCAGGGAGCTCAATCTCAACTTGGGACCCTTCCACCTAATCTCAACGGTCAATTTCCTGAGCCCAT
>JANTPZ010008098.1:0-10403 GCA_025593235.1 Vachellia pachyceras | reverse complement strand
CGAGGCAAAACCTAGGTTTTGAAAAGTGATTTATATTTGGGAAGTTATAGCTTTTGCAGATTCCGAGGCAAAAAAGTAAGAAAGAGTGGGTAGGAAAGAGGAAAGTAAGAAAGAGAAAGAGAGAAAAAGTAAGAAAGAGAAAAGAGAAAAAAGTAGTAAAAAGAGAGTATAAAAGAGAAAACCTAGGTTTTGAAACCTAGGTTTCAAACCTAGGTTTTGAAACCTAGGTTTCAGAATTGAAACCAAACGAGCCCTTAATCTACAATATTTGCATTACACAAACACAGCTAGGTTATAGTGCTCTGGAGTCAAATCATCATTTGCTTTGATGACCTAATGTAAATCAGATTCCATGAGTTCGAACACGACATATATATCCTTAAATTCTCTCCTAGAAGGTGGTAACAAGATGTGTTTGATCTCCACAATATCAGGGTGACGCAAGAGTCTAAGAAGCTTAATCTCACGAAGAATGCGTGTGGCATCAGAGACATGTTCAAATATGTCATTAATCTTCTTTATTGCAACCTTTTCTCCAATGTGTGTATCTAATGCTGAGCAAACAACACCATAGCTTCCTTTACCAATTACTTCTTCTATTCTGTATCTGCTCCCTTCAGCATATTCTGTGAAGAAGTTCACATCCACAGAGGACTGCATGAACACATTAAACTATTCAGCTAAAAAAGTAATTAAAGTCAAATCAATGCATGTCTGCGATTAAGGGGAAGATGGTGTGCATATATTTAACCAGAAAATTGCAAGCTATTTGTCTAGGGTCCACACCCATTCATGAAAAAATAATGCTGAAATATACTCCCAAGTTATAGAGTATTGAGCACCCGTGGGATGGTTTACCCTCCTTTTTTTTCCCTTTGGCTAAGAGATGGTTTAATTAATCACCAAGAGCACATATGAGCATCACTAACAGTAATTAGATTTTATTTTTTTTTATGTATGAACTCCTCTAGCAAAAATTACTTCAATAACGTTAAATTTGAAGCGTATAGTATGATTACATCTGTCTTGATCTTGACGTGCTCCCCCTTGCTGTGGAGCTCCTTTATCCTGTCTCTGTTGCCAATTATTTGGCCTTTTTGATTTATCCCCTCCTGACCAAGATCTCAAAGAGTGATGGCCTTTGTTACGAGAATCTCCCCTTTTTGCATAGAGAGCCTTCTCATCATTCTTAATGGAGACTCCTGCCATTTGTTTGGCCAACTCTTCTTGATTGGCCAAAAAGTTCTCCAACTCAACTAAAGTTGGTTCTGTGGCCTAGCCGTTAATAGCAGCAATGAGACCATTAAATTCCGGTCGTAGACCGTGAATTATAATCCGCCTCATTCTCTTTTCAGATATCTTACTCTCTTAATCTAATTTTGAGATCTCATCACATAAAGATTTTACTTTTCTAAAATACTGGCTTACCGACATATCGTGTTGAGAGACTCCCATTAACTCGTTCTCCAACCTTTGAAGTTTCGCATTATTTGCTCTTGTGAAAAGTGTCCCAAGTGTGTCCCAAGCTTTCTTCGGCATCTTTGCATCTTGTATATGTTGAAGAAAATCATCTTCAACGGTCACTGATAAGGCAAACATTGCCTTTCCAGCCTTCATCTTCCATTTACTGAGTTCTTCCGGACTAGTTGGTTGCGTAGTATTACTATCACCAACAACATCCCAAAGTTCTTGCCCAAGCAAGTAGAATTTCATACGAGTAGACCAAGTCTTATAATTATTCTGGCTTAACTTTTCAATATTTGTGGTCATCAATGTCATCTCTGCCATGATAACTTGGATGCCCAGCACCAAGTAAGTCAGATCGTAGACCAAAATACTTCACAATCCCAGACTGCGTACCGGCAGAACCTCAAGATAATCTTGACTTCAATGGCCTTTCGTCGAAATACTCGAGCTATAGCGACCACTCCTGAACAGCCCAGCTGCTTCTGTAGAACCTGCTCTGATACCACTTGTTGGGTAGGAAGCTTGAATAAGAAGGAGCTACAAACATCACCTTAACTCCACCATTAGTATGATATTATCCGCTTTGGGCCAAGCCCGCACAGATTTGTTTTTGGGCATCTCCCAAAAGACCTCATACTAATGGGGTTAAGTGGACACTTATATACAATGTGATTTTCCATTATATTTCCGATGTGGGACTTGGGTTGTACTCCCAGCAATCCTCCCCTCAAACCAAGGACCACACACCATATGGCCTCCCTTCGAACGATAATCTTCTTAATCCGCCAAATCATCTTGCACCGCCATTATCAACCAACGGGGCACGCTGCCTGATCACCACAATATCAGGAAGACTTTCGACAGAAGGCACCAAACACGGATCCAAACTCGCACGGACAAATTGAGGGCCTCCCACACAACGCAGTCCACAGGCGTAATTTTCCAACCTTGGCTCTGATACCAATTGTTAGGACTGCAAATATCACCTTAACTCCACCATTAGTATGATATTGTCCGCTTTGGGCCAAGCCCGCACAGATTTGTTTTTGGGCATCTTCCAAAAGGCCTCATACTAATGGGGTTAGGTGGACACTTATATACAATGTGATTTTCCATCATATTTCTGATGTGGGACTTGGGTTGTACTCCCAGCAGTATAAACATCAATATTAATGCACTCCCTTTGGTGCTAAATTAATGAATGATCTATTTATCTAATTAATTTGATTAGATTAATGATATTAGTTTTGTTAGTTGATATGATAACTTTTCTCTAATACATCGTATTCATCTTCCATAATTGTCTCCATCCCTCTTATTTGATTAGTGTTGAATGAGCATTAACAGATCATGTAATTTGGGAAATTTTAATAAAAAATTAGAAATAAATTTTATATTTATGACTAAGATTAATTCTCTAATTAGGTACTACATTAAGAACCAGAAGAGTATAATCTTTGAGATATTCATTAATAATAGTGTTGTCATAATTACATTTCATCAGTTACCCACATATGTATGGCCCATACTTATGAATATTATGGATTGGCTGTTGGTAATTAAAATCTTCAGATGTACCATTTCTGAGTTACGTATATAAGGTTGCCAACATAGATCCATAAATTATGGATCAGCTTTATTCGCCCCCTCTCTTTCACACACACACACAATTATACAAAGTCCAACTAAATCCTTCTGTTTGTTAGTTTGTGTAAGCCAGTAGTGTGTTGCTTAATTTTAGGAAGTGTTAAGGTAAACTCATAAAAAAATAAATAATTATTAATTATGACAAAGCATGCATATCATGCTCACAGAGTTATACTCATCACATCTAATTAATAGAAATTGACACCGACTCGAGATGGCAACTTTACTTCAGAAAACAGAATGAAAGAGCCAAATGGTTAAGGTCAATGATAAGGATTTGAAATGTTAATTAACACAGAGATTTTCAATGAAAGAGACACATACTATGACTTGAGTTAGCCTCAAGTAGTATTTTTACGCATGTATGTCACATGGACACAGACAATCATCTTTCTTAGATTTTTATACAAGTAGTATTTTTTATGAAGTTCAAGGCAAAATGTAAGTAGGAAAGAGGAAAGAGGAAAGAGAAAGAAAGGAAAAAGAGAAAAGAGAAAATATATTAGGAGAGATTGCAATTTGATAAGAAAATAACTTTTTCATAACTGTCTCCAAAATAATTATTGTAAAAAATGTGAGTATTTGGACAAAATCTAGATTTTAGGACAAAACGGTAAGATAAAAGGGGGTAACTTTGACCATTTTGATATCAACGTTGAGACGTGGAAGAAGATCGGCCAAGGTCAAGGATTGGGCTTAGGAGAATAAAGTTAAGGTACAATTATTATGAATTTAAATGAAATTATTGTTTTTGTACGAAATGGTGGTTAACTTTTATTTGGGATTTTATTGCTGACAAAATTGGCTGTGCGGGATATGCATAAAGATTATTCTCTCTACAAGATGAGAGAAAGGTGGAAGAATAGGCTACATTGCCCATACCACATAAGAACAAGGATGGAATGAAGACAACGCATGAGTTGGAGACGGACATCCCACGCAATCAAGCCCACAGAGTGGGCAACTTTTGTCAGGTACAGGAGGTCACCGAAGATGAGGGTCATGTCCAAGTGAGCTGCACAAAGCCATGCTAGACAGAGGATCCACCATTTTCATAAATTACTCAAATAAATTTTAGTGAACCGACATCTCAACCTAAAGATGACTCAATGCCATTCAAACATTATCAATTATTATCCACATTCAAAAAGAGCCAAATAATGTACTGAGTATGCTCAACCTAAGTATATGACAATGTAAACATCTCCAACATGAATATTTCGAAAGAGGTGGTACTACATCAGAGACACAACACAAGGCCTCCGACTCTTTTCCTTCCCACCTACCAGCAGTGGGATCCTCTCTTTAAAGATGTCAAAATCACGGGATGAGAAATAAGGTCTCAGTAACCAACAAATCATTCATCAAATATGCGGTCAGGTTATAAGAGGTGAAGAATGGATAAATTCATTTAAAAGTGTAATGTTAACGTGTATAAATCCAAAAAGGGGTACTTGATTAACAATTTAAACATTCAAAATAGTGATACAGATTAATCAGGAAGGTGTGCATGTTCATAAAATTCCATGTGAATCAATCCACATCCCAGTGTCTCACAAGCACTGGATGACACATATTATATGCAATTTATGATATACCTTTAAACAGAATAGTTGGTAGATTAATAACATTTAACATAAATCAACCAGCATCCCAGTGTCTATCAATCACTGTATATCAAATATAATACATAATTCCATCCACCAAACTCTTCCGTATCTCTTCTGATGTGGACTCCACCACATAGAAGACTTGGCAAGAGTCAACCATCATTACTCGGATAATAAACCCCTTTCTAACTGCCCATAACTAGTTCTAGGACTAAAAGTGCTCATTTAAAATTTAATGGATCAAATATTGTTAGGATGGTTGCACCCAAGAGGGGGTGAATTGGGTGTTTACAAAATTTTCGTTCAAAACTTAATTTATCAAAACATTCAAATCAAATTTATCAAAACCTTGGATGTTGAAAATAGATTGCATGCTTGGAAAACAATATAAGTTAATGAAGATGAAAGAGTAGAAAGCACACAACGATTTATCCTGGTTCGGCCCTCTCTGACCTACATCCAATCCTCAGAGCACCTCTGAGATTTTCAATCCACTATATATCATCCAAGTTTAACTAGATACTTGGAAAACCATTACAATCACAATGTCATCACAGACACTTGTGAATCCTATTTCAAGTTTGTCATGGTGGGTACTTGAGAACCCCATAAATGTTTCCAGGCATTTATGAACCCACTCAAGTTTGCAAAACAGGTACTTGAGAAACATTTACAATTGCTCCCCCTTACCACATGTAAGGTTACACCGGGAGTCACACTTACAGAGACTCACATGCTTTGTTTCTCAACTCAAACTCAACCCAACAATCTAAAGATCACAATCTTGAGTTTCTCACGGAAATACAATGAGTTTAGATAAAAGGCTCTCTCAAAGAGTGGATATATGACTATTGAAGCTCATGGAGAAGAAGATATTAGAATCTTAATGATATGCTCTGTTTTACGTTTAGGGACTTCATCTTCTTCGTCTCTCGTATCTCTTCTCCCACATCACAACTCTGGCTTGATTGCTTCTCATTTATAGCTCAGACTTTGTTTGCTAACTGTTGCTCAAAGTTTGTATAGCCGTTGGAGTGTGATTTGTATCCGTTACTCACAACTGCTGTTTTCGTGGTCTGACTGTAGCTCTGTATGTAGTATGTCCAACGTTCGTAATTTTGTCCGTTGATAGTCCACGTTGGAAAGGAGTTTGAAGAGCCCATTTTCTGTTTACTATGAAAAGTCACAGAGCAATTATGAGAGTATTAAATATTCAAAATAAAAGAGCCATTACGGAAAGTTGCAAAGAGCAGTCAGAGAAAATAGCCGTTGGGAAAAGCAATAATCGAGTGTTCATTCACAATACTAGAGTGTTAAGGAAGTAATTTTGAATTTCAATGATGATACTCAAGTGTTCTGTCTCAATGTTCGGGTGTTAAAAATACTTTTGAAGTTTGCTCTAGTGTTTACTGAGAGTGTTACAGAAGTTTTGAAATTCAGCACAAATACTCGAGTGTTAAGTATTTAGTACTTGAGTGTTGAAAATACTTTTAGCTATTACTCGAGTGTTCAGAAGAAAACTGGAAGTGAAATCATTAATATCACAATACTTGAGTGTTAGATCATAATACTCAAGTGTTGTGATGTAAGTGTTGTGTTAAAGACAAGGAATTCGATGCTCGAGTGTTCAGAGGCTAATACTCGAGTGTTCTTAACATTTTCATCAAATACTCGAGTGCTATGCTTGAAGTGTTGTCTCTCGTTTGAAAACTTAGCCCAATACTCGAGTGTTGCAAGCTAACACTCGAGTGTTAGCAACACTTCCTCCAAACACGAGTAATATGATTCAAGTTGAAGTGCTTTGGCTCAATACTCGAGTGTTCCAGCTCAATACTCGAGTGTTGCCAATAGTTTCATCCAATACTCAAGTATTCTGCATCAAGTGTTGAGTATTCCTTTGAAGTCAAAACCCGATACTCGAGTATTACATCTCAATACTCGAGTGTTGTCAATACTTCAACACCAATACTTGAGTTTCATATGAAAGTATTCTCTGTAACACATTTTATCATCAATGCTCAAGTTTCAGAAAACACAACTCAAGTGTTTAGAACGCACAGCTCGAGCTTTGCTTCATAAAGAGATCTTACAGCACATATCATAACTTGCAACGGTCATAGCTCTCTTAATTCAATCCCAAACCTTAAAAATAATATATCAATGGAAATCCCTGCAAGTCTAGTTTCACATGAAACAAGAATCAGACCAAAAGCTATTATATAATAAAAGTTATGATAGATTCATTAAGCACAGGTCAAAAATAATGCGTTTAGTTTTGACCACCAAGTTTAGAAATTTATATCTCTTTCATTTGAAATCCTTTGATGTTGTTCTAGGTGTTGATGAAATGCATTCGGAGTCTAGTTTCATAAAAAATTGGTTTCACATCAATCGGAGTTGTATTTTGGGAGATATGGTCAAAATGCCATACATATATAAATCTGTCAGAAACAGAGTATGCCAATACTCGAGTGTTACGTTCCAATACTTGAGTATCGACTTCCAAAAGGCTAATACTCGAGTGTTGTGACCCCAGTACTCGAGTGTTGACTCCCCAGATATCAATACTCAAGTTTTGTGACCCCAATACTCGAGTGTTGACTCCCAAAACTCTGATACTCAAGTTTTGTGACCCAATACTTGAGTGTTGACTCCAAAATTCAATACTTCAAGTGTATACTTAGTTTCGCTTCAAGTAATGCCATAGGAAACCCCCAAAACTCATTATACTCAAATATTAACTTCTAAAAACAGATTTGAACATCCAGATGAAGCTTAGATGAATGGTAACTCAATGTATGATAATAAAACATCTGTTTAAAATATTTTAACATTCAAAATGCATTATTTAACCAAATCATCCTCTAATTAAAAGAATGCACAAATAATGATTAATCAATATGCATTGTAAAATCATTATGCATGGTAAATATGCATTGTGAAAACTTTTTGCATTGTAAAAACATTTTGCTCTTATTTGACATCATCAAAACTAATCATGTCTAACAATTATAACTTGATGTAAACTTAATGTCATTTCTGTATCTTTCAATACTCTAATTTCACAGTTGAAAAGTTTTAGTAAAAAAATATTTGAGAGGGTTGAATCAAGCCTAACCCTAAAAAAAATAAAGAGCAAATCCTACTATGTGATAAAAATTTGTGCATCGTTTGTTGTAAAAATTGTGTGTGGGGTGTCAAAGGAAGAGTCCTATATGACTTGGGATTGTGGAGATCCAAGTAAATATACTATAATGTGATTTTGAATCAGTAAATAGGCAAGAAGAGGAGTATGTTTATATACGACAAAGGGCCACTGGAGATAAATCTGGCTATTTTCCCTTCCCTTTTGTGCATAGGTTAAACACGGACTGAGCACCTTTTATCAGATACTTTTTACAAATACATTTGATATTTTAGTGATGAAATGTTTACGATTAAATGCCATCTTTATTGGTCTTTTAATTGTGAAAATGAAATGTTGGAATATTGAATTGTCTTGAATTGCTTTAATTACTCTTTAATATACACATTGATGGCCTTAAAAGGCGTTTCACTCCTAATGATAAAAATGATTCATAAAAATGTAGCATTTAAAAAAAAAAGTTTTCTTCATTGTTGCAATGTTGTGGCCTATATGAGGTACTTCAAGTCAAGGTTCCAAAGTGACAACTCTTGTACTTTCAAGCATTATGTTTTCCTCCTCTAGTTCTCTACCTTACTGAGTTCAATAATACCTTTTGCTAGTTCTGTATCTTTATATTCTGACAGGAGGAATCTGCTTAATTTTGGGGAGTGCCGTAACTTACTTGTCGGTAGTCGTGGAATAGTTCTTAAGGACAGTGTTGTCGGTAGGGATGGGAATGCGGGCCAGTCCGCGGGTTGCGGGCTGGCCCGCACGGCCGCCCAGCCCGCCAACCACATTCCCAGGTGGCGGGCTCGGGATTCCCAACCCGAGCCCGCCAACAATTTTTATTTTATTTTTTATTTATAAAATTAATATTTTTCTTAATTTTTATTCAATTTTTTTCTATAAGATTGCATAATTTCATGATTCTTTTTCCAATCCTATCAATAAATGTTCAATAATTTCTTAAAAATAACATTTAATATTATTTTTTCCTTTGTAAAAAAATATTGGGATAAAAAAATACATATAAAATAAATTTTTATAAAAAAATGCGGGTTAGGCGGGCTGGTCCGCCAACCCGCGGGTTGAGAGAACCCGCCCCCCTAGCGGGCTGACTTTTAGCCAGCCCTAACCCGCCACTTTGGGTTGGGCCCGCATTACCATCCCTAGTTGTCGGATGCGACCCGAATTAATTATTTATAAGCCGTATACAACAATCTCAAGAACTATTGTAACATTATTTATTCTCACACTCTCGAAAAAATCAGATTTTATTTACAATAAAGTTTATGCGGTGGAAACATGAATTGATATTATATTGGAGCGGTATTGTTTGTTCTGACAGGAGCTATAATCTTTGGCAAAAAAAAAAGACAGGAGCTATAATCGATTGAATGGTTATGCCTATTCCTGAGCTTTCTAAAAGCCAGTCATGTCAATGTCAAGCCTGCCAGTGTACGTGCTTTCCTTCTTAGCTTTGTTGATTTTTATAACGCTATAAATTCAGGAAAAATGGTACGTTGGAGATGTGGAGTTCAAAATTAATTTGTGATGCTTATAGAACTTGGAGATAAGGGAATGAATAATTTTGACTAACCTGCTTGAAACGATGATGAGAGAAACTCTTTGGTTTAGCGGTCGGAGAATTCCCATTGAGGATTTCCTACCTTTAATAAAAAATTTACTTACCCAGTCCATAATATCAAAATAAAAATCTAGTCATAACTAAACATGAACTCAAAAGCTCATTACTACAGCGGAATTCATTTATTGGCAAGTAAGAAAGATCAATTGAGCTATATATAGCTATTTGCTTGTGTGCGCGCGCGCGCCGATAGAGTTACGTTGTGAAGTCCTCAAACATGCTTGTAATTTCGTGGAAGAAGGTTAATTATTCCCTTTATTTGACAAAACTTATCAATCCACTAAAAGCACATTTAACAGTGTTTTTCCATAAAACGAGACAATCTCCTCCACATATTTACCTCGGTTTCTATAAAAGTATTTCTATATTGCTTTCCCAATCGGACATAATTGTCTGTTACATTTAATCAGAACACGCTTTCTCAGTCATGAAAGCTTGTTGAATTTCATTCTCTCTTCCTTCTTGTTATCACTTCGAATGGATAAAAATGCATCAGCAGGTCAAACAACTTCGCTGGCTGGGTACGACTAGTTTTACAAAATTCATACATTAATTCTAGAGATTAATATATCATACTATCATAAAATACTCAGATAATTCATAATGAATCAATAATATGACTTGTTTCTTAAACTTTGTACTACCTTTCATCCTTAATATAAGCTCCATTTGACTTTTTAGTGAGAATAAAGATACTAAATGGATTTATAAATATTCTGAAGTATTTGTATCTACAGCATGTAATTGAAAAGTAACCCAAAAAAAATACAACACTGCTTTGTCAAGGCCAAAATTAAAGCTTGCATAGATCAAATTCTTGACTCTTGAGTGAATGACTGCAACAACAACATAAATTAAAGATAATCCAGGAAGGTTTTACTCTTTTTAGAGAGAGAGAGAGAGA
>JANTPZ010008096.1:0-13541 GCA_025593235.1 Vachellia pachyceras | reverse complement strand
TTTGTTTTTAGGTCTTGCCATTAAATTAAAGCACGAGATGTTACTGGGCAGTTGGTGATATCTTTTAATTTAACCAAAACTCATGTTACGTGTGTAATCAAGAAAGATGCTTTAAGAAACCAATTGTAAATTTCAAGGATAAAGTAGTTTGAAAACTTGCATTTATGATCAAAATAGGTGACTTTACTAACTCTTATGCTCCATTTAGGATCAAAGAAAGTATTATACACACTAATGAGGACTGATTCTAGCTAAATGAGCTAATCCCTTACAATATGGGGAACCAATTTTCAAATCTTTGTTTGAAGAAGTGTACATATTTAGTGTCTGATAATATCCTGAACAAAATTGCATTCAACAGAAGGATACATAAGCTTAGCAAAAGAAAAAACAGCGAGAGTGTGTGTGCTCTACACACATAACAAGCACTAATGCTAGTAAAAAGAATTATAACTTCTTAAGTACATATCTCATATTTAAGTCTATAATACTTTAATATAACCAATTATACAGTATGTCAGATAACTTTGAGTGTACGGACACATGACCTGTGGGACATGGAAAATCCTGTCCCATGTTTCATTCTACTTAGACCTATTATGAAACAAAATCTAAGGCAACAATAATGAAGGAGGAAGCTATGTATATTTATGGAAGAATGATAAAGTTGAGAGAAAGGAGGAAGGGTGGGGTTTCATTCTATCAAATGCTTCTCTGTAAGACGCTAATTAATGTTAAGGTTGAAAAGGTTGATAATTAATGATTCATTATGGAGGTTTGGGCAAAAGCAAAAAACATGTGATGATATATATGCTGTTCTTGGAAGTTTCACCTTGCTTATTATATTAATATTGATCGGTCAATTCTGGAGACAGTTGTTTAACCTTTGTTTTTAGGTTTTGCCATTAAATTAAAGTACGCGATGTTACTGGGTAGTAGGTGATATTTCTTAACCTTAACGTTTTCTCATAAATTTTTTTTTCCAAAAAGAAGTTGATGAAACAACACTGTAAGAAGGAAATGTTTATCACATAGATCAGAAAGGATTTTTCACTTCAGTTATATCAGAGTTATGTACACCAGTTACATTGTATGTCTATAAATTACGCAGGTGGCAAATTATGTAGAAAGGACACTAAGAAACAAACCTCAAATGTCTTCCACATGGTGAGTAGTGAGTTTTTTCAAGTAAACATTACCTATATATAATCTTGTGGGGGTCTCATCAAAGATCACAGTGATTTGTTAGATTTGTGAGTTCAGTTGCAAACTTATGTTTGTTCCATCCACTGATGTGGAATTCTTAGGTACCATTTGTGTTGGTCCAGGGGTTTCAAAAATATAGCTCTTTATACGGATTCGACAGAGATCATAGATCTACTTATTAGTGGTTGTGATGTTAATCTTCCTTCCAGGGGTGTTATTGAAGATATTAGGACGTCGTTAAGTAGGAGGAATTTGAATGTTATTATTAGTTATTCTCTGAGGGAGAATATTCTTACTACTTATTACTTAACTCGGTCGTCTCTTACTTTTGTTTGTAGTTTTTGTATCATTGATCAATCTCTATCAAGATCATATGTAATGGTTGTTGACGGTGATATATGCTTAAACTACTTTATCTATGTGTTTTTCTAGTTAATGAATGCATCCAGTTTCTATTTCAAAAAAAATTTGAGTGTCAAATACCCGAAAAAAGAAAAAATAAAGAAAACTTGATAGAGCATAGTTGTACAAACACGTTATAATTCTTCATCCAAAAAGTTCCATATATTCTATGATGAAGGAGCATGCATGGTGTGATCAAGTTTTAAAAGAAAAGCAGGGCGTGAGAGTGGGAGTCCAAGCTCAAGCATTTATCTCCCATGTTTCAAAAGGCCCATTGCAAGGTATTGTAAAGGCCCAATAACATTAGTGCTGACTTTGATTGTTTAGTGAGATAGCTTTAAAAGTTACGTTTACGTCCCATAACCAGTGAGTTAAGTGGTAAAGCGTTCAAACTTCTCATCATATACGAGGGATTTGAATCCATGTTGTGTCGCTTGAGGAGGCATCATAACTACTAGATGCTTAGGTAAATGAATGAGAATAACTGATAACTCACATTAGCCAACATTAGTATGATATAAGATAAAGAGAGATTTCTACCTATCTTTGAATCGTGAGTAAGCCCAAACCCTTTTGAAAAGCCTTTTTTTAAAAAAGAGTAAGTTCCCATTTTTTAGAATAAAACATTCTTTAATAAGCTCAACACAGCCATACTAGAAACCCCATACTAGTTTCCCATTTTTAAGTTAGGAAAAAAAAAACTTATTCTTGAAGAGTAAGTAATTTTATTTTCCTTATTCCATGAGTGGCGCTTACCAAGACAGCCATTATGACTAACATTTAAGGCTTCAGGTTTTGGTTGCAGAGTATCAACCTATTTTGGAAAGCTTTATTTCCACTTTTTTTATCACGTTGTATAAGTCAAGACAAAACTTTTCTCACATACTCATTTCGAGTTGTGTAAAAGCATTTCTCCACCACTTTCTCAAATGGACCATATATATCCATGGTTGGATGTGTATATACATGTGCAATGTTTTGTACTTGAAGAATCAGGTTTGAATGATGCTCTTCATATGAGCATAGTTCGCATCACTGTGTTCTCTTGAGGATATTCTAACAATATCAAGCAACTTATCACTCTTTTAACAAAGTGTTTAGTGTCATTGGGATACAATGACATCTTTCTTTCTTTATTTTTTTTGGTTAGGTACTGACATTCTCTTATTAAAGACACTTATGTGTAAGGCACTATCAAATATTAAATGTAACGTTTAAAAAAAAATAAATGTGACACATCTCTCAATAAATATTTAAACATCGATTCATTATGTTGTAACGAACTGATCCCTTTCGTTAAACTTAACATTTGTCAGTATCTCTTTTTGCTAAGGACGTGTATCTTCTCATTTGAGGTAATCATTTTCCAAATGCCGTTGAACATTAAATTTGAGCACATCCTAATTCGAACATTAATTCATCACATTATAAGAGACTGAGATCTTCTACTAAACCTAGACCCCGTATCCGTTTTTAATTGATATTTTAAAAACCCTCAATCACTATCGAGCCGAGAGAGGACGGTTAACCCGGTCCTATAAATAAATATTAGTATATTACAGTACCTCTCTGAAAATAGCCTTCCCTTATCCCACAAAATTAGATCCCAGACTTCATCTTAAATAAGAATAAAAAAACCAAAAGAAAAGTCTTAGGCTTTTCTTAAAATTTAACAAACAAGGCTTTAAAAATCCTTCCAGCTTGGACCATATTTAAAATGGAAGGCAACTTCATAGCCACCACAGCCTCTCTTGTATTCTTCGTTATTCGCCTTCACCTGTGACAGATTTCGCAAGCAGCACAATTTCAGTGAAAACTACAGATATATTAACAATCTAAACATCATCAAAAGGGTTCCTCCACATTTGATAGCATATGGCCTAATATAAATCTTCCTCTCAGCTTGAGAATATAGCCCCAACATTTTTAACATCACAAAATCATATTTCTGACTTATTTTAAGTGTTTTTGCACTACATGAAGTAAGTAAAAGTAATTTTTTCTCGAATTACATAAGTGGTTCTTGGGATGTCCAAGCTTGATTTAGAACAAGCACTAACAGATTGCAGAAGAAGTCCAAATTCTAGTTTTTGATCTTGCACAGAGACTAGATAGATGCGGAGTCCTGATTGCAGGAGTCCAAATTCTAGTTTTTGAACTCGCACAGAGATTAGAAAGATGCTGAGTCCTGCTTGCAGAAGGGGTCCAAATTATCATGTCCATGGGTTCATATTGTCTTACACTAATGGATTATGTGAAACCTGTGCTGAGCTACGTCCATCCTAAAAGTCCATGTGAACTGAACAAGAAGAGCACTACAGGAGTTTTCAACCTCAAATGATCTTGAGTCCTAAACCATAAAGCACCATAGAGTAGTTGAGTCTGTTAGTCAATCAGTTATTTATTGAGTCTGTTTTAATTTAACTAATTAGTATTATTGTTGAGTGTGTTAGCAAGAAAGTAGGAGATCATTGGTCAGTACAGAGAGTCAGTTATGCAGTTGAGTTAGTGGGGTTATGGAGAGAATCAGTTAGAGTTCAGGGCATCTCTTCCTCTATAAATGTCCTTGTTGTATTCAAGTTTGCGCATCAATGAATGATTGAATATTATTTTGAGATTGGATCTCCTTTCCTAGGCTTATATGATCTTTAAGTAGTGAGATCCTCCTTCTAAAGAAAGTAAGAGAGATCGGTAAGTTTCTAGATCCTGTGAACTTACCATTTTGGTATTAGAGCCTCGTCGATCAACCACGATGACCTCATCTTTCCAGCTAATCCAACTCTAGCCGTCGATCCATTCCCAGGTGGGAGAATATAACCTTTTTTTTCCCTCATCATCCAATGCCATTAGTCGCTCCAGAAAAAAAAACTGAAGAATTCCTCAGTCTCCGATCCATTCTCGTCGACCGCCCTGCTCACGTCGCCGCTGTCCTATTGCCCACAACTAGTCTCCTAGATTGCAGGTTGAACCAGTTCGAGTCGCACGGCGAATAACCAGTTCGCACCGTCTTCGCTGCGCTATCCGTGCTATTCCAATCCACTTCACTGTCAACTCTGCTTCTTGGTCCAAGAGCGTCGCTCGTAGTCTACTCATCGTGCGTACTGTCTACCGAGCATCCAGCCTTGCGCTTGAGCTCGAGAAGAAGTGGTAGTACTGGGGCTCCAAATCAGGTGCTTACCCGAACCGGCCCAGCCCAACTGAGGATCCAACACAAGCCGAAGATGAAATCATCCGCTCTGCTCGCAGTGAAGATCCTTCCATAGGATGAGCAAGCTCTATTTCTGCTTCCTCATCCACGCCTCCAACCCCGCCTTGAGGACAAGGCGATTTTTGGGGGAGGGAGTAATGATAGAGTCCTAAACCATACTCCTAAACCATGAAACACCGCAGAGGAGTAGTTGAGTCAGTTAGTTATTTATTGAGTTTTAATTTAACTAATATTATTGTTAAGTGTGTTAGCAATAAAGTAGGAGATCATTGGTGTAACATCCCATCAATAAGCAAAAAAAACAAGTAGAAGTTGCTGAGCTTTCATGACGGAAAGGGAGAAAGGTTGAGTGAGGGAGAAGTAAAAAAAAAATGAAAGGAGGGCGCCGGATGCAATGAATACCCCCACCCCTTTCATTTGTTGCAACCAAGAGAGGGAGGGTGTGAGAGAAAGCAAGAGAGAGTGTGTAAGAGGGAGAGTGGAGAGTTCAAGGGGGTGCCTTTCAATCTCAAAGTTCTACTTCTGAAATTATTTAGGTAAGCAAAATGTTTTTTTAGTAAACTTTTTTTGTGAAAGTTGTTTTAAATATTTTTCTCTTCTTAATAGTAATAATATTATATTGATTAGAAAATATTTTTTATTTAGAAATTTTTCCAGTTAGAGTTTTATTGGCATAAGACCATATGTTAGTAGAGAAAATTCTATTATTAATTTTTATGTGAGTAAAATTATTTATTTGATATATGAATTATTTTAGAAATTATTTATCTATTTTGTTGTTGTATATGGTTTCTAATATATAGGATATTTAACCTATTAAAGTTGAGTTAAATATTTTAATTGATATTCAATAGCTTAAGTATTTTATTTGAGGTTGTTGAAGATAATAATAATTTTATTTATGAGTTAAATATTTTATTTGAGAGTTTAAAATTTTAAAGTTGGAATTTTTAGTGAAATTATTTTTAGTATTGAGATATTAATAGTTTTAAAATTTATTAAGGTATATGACGATTTTTGATAAAATGAGATATTTGAGAAAATTATTAAGGATTTTGTTTTATGAGTATTTTGAGTTCAAGAGTAAATATGATTTTTTTGGCATAAGAATATATATACACACATAAATTTGTAGTAGCCTAGAGTGATGCAGAAAGCTCTATAGGGGTTTAACTCCCTAAATTAATTTTTTACCCCTTAAATTAGTTATTAAACTAATGTGGGATAGCGTTAAACTGTGTAGATTAATTAGTGACTCTGCTGTGTGGTTGCTTGATTCTCAAGGCTAGTGGGATTTAGCTTGGAGTTGAAGTAACAGGGATTAATTTCTTTTATATGCTTGTTGTGGACTATAAGATGTTTTCTAACCCTTACTTTCTTTATGGAAAAATTTAATTGTGATCTAGATAATTTTACGTATTTTTATATATGAAATTTATTCAGTGAAGCAGTGTATTTTTTGAACTGTATAAGTGTTTTATTATATATGAGATGCTGTGACATCTATGATGAATGATATGATTATATCATTGGAACTGTATGGATGATAGATGTGCATTTATATTATTATGTGTTATATTGTGAGGTTATTTTCGGGATGAACGAAGAGTGATGAATTATAGTACCCCTCAACTTTTGCTAATCCTTAGCTAGGATTTAAACTAAGTTGGTGTAGGTGGACACCTCTTTACCTTAGCCTGTTGCAGGTGGCATGAGAGGGGGCAATGTTCTTGAAGTGACTAGCTAGCCGTTGGTCAGGTATACTAACAATGATAGACTGTACCACGTCCAGAAGTTATAAAGTGGAGCAAGTGAATAGCGGGTTAATTGATTTTGATTAAGTTATGGATTATTATTGTATTGACAAACCTACTTCTCCAACTTGCATTCATATCCTGCATATGTTAGAAATTGATTCGGTTGCTGTTATAATTTTTTTTTCAGGCGATACCTCTAATTCTGAAAGAGGCCAAGGGAAGCAGGCAGAGGCAGTCATTAAGCCTTGTAGGCTCTTTTTGATATTGATATTGTATTGAATTTTATATTGACATATAGGGCCTATTATTATGATGCATTGCATTTTGGAATGGCCGGCAAGAACATGTGGGCATTGTGGTGTGATGGTTCATTATTTTGTGTCAAGCAATTTAGATTTATGTGACAGTTTGTAGATGGATCGTGTGGCAAGGATCCGGAGTGACTTATTTAATGAAATCGCTTCCGCATATTTCTGTTGTTATTTAATTATTTTAGTTAAATTATTATGGTATAGAAATGGTCTTTTCAATTGGTCAGTACAGAGTCCGTTATGCAGTTATTAGTGGGGTTATGGAGGAAATCAGTTAGACTCCAGGGCATCTCTTCCTCTATAAATGTCCTAGCTGTATTCAAGTTTGGGTATCAATGAATGAATGAATTAATATTATTTTGAGATTGGAGATTCTCCTTTCCTAGGCTATAGAATCTTCAAGTAGTGAGATTCTCGCTTCTAAAGAGAGTACGAGAGATCGGTAAATTTCTAGATCCTGGAAACTTACAGCATTATATGAATCTGAGATGAGCTACGTTGAGAACTCACTGTTTTTGGGTTTTTTTGGGGTCCATGTGTACGAAGAAACTCGCCGCAACAATAAGATAGCATAGAATAAGCATCAAACCTTTAAAATAATTGGAGGTACCATCCTGCAGTGATGACAGAAATTTGGTGAATACTTGTCATGAAACATTAATGACAGCAACAAGAAGCAAAACGTAACACACCAAGATGGTTAGCATGAAAGCATTCAAAGAAGCGATTGCTCGTCAAAATGCAATTCAGATTCCAAGGGTAGTTTACCAGACAAATGTTACAGATGGCAGCAGACTCTTCAACAAATATGATATTTAACTAGTTTGATCTAGTCATGTTCAGAATCACTCACACATAGGGATTCTACATTCAGAATTCACAATCGGAAGGATAAATGATAAAAACCACATACCTGCAACATGAATGCGACAACGAGCACGGTGATAAAAAGTGTAGCAGTCTCAAAGAGTTGAAAATTCAAGTCCATTGGTTCACCCATGCACCACCCAACTACCACACAAAAGGGGATCTGCAATCGTCAACACCATAGAAATCATCAAACTCGTTTGAAAAATTGAGCAAGTCAACCATGTTCTTAACAAGAAATAGTGAATTTATTATTATTATTTTACAAAATTTAATCCCATAATACAATAACACAATAACAGTGTAGCACCGTACCACAAACATAGATATCTGAGTAGATGATCCAATGGCAACTCCAAGTGTAATATCCTGCAGAGAAATTGACACCATAAGTAAACTGAACAGCATCTATAAATTAAAACGTGGACTTTGCAAGCCACTCACAAGCTTGTCCTTCATGGCAAACATGATAGCACTCGCGTGCTCTGCAGCATTTCCTACAATTGGAAGCAATATGACACTAATAAACGCCACTGGCATATTCCATGACTCAGACGCCCCCTGCAAGACAACAAAGCACAAACATTTATGAATAAGACAAAATGGCCAGAGACAAGGAGCAGAGCTCTCTGCTATCAACACTGACAGTAATGAAGCACAGTACAACTGCAACTAAGCTTCAGCAGCAGAAGGGTCATCCCAGCTACAACTACATGAATTCATGCTATAATCAAAGAGCTAACACTTAGAAAAAGGAGCAAACTATAATAGAACACATTGAATAATCCTGACAAGAATTTTAAGGAAAATAAAACAGCTCAACCACTGATTGTGGGAAATCAGATTTATGACTCAGTTTCCTCCATTTTGTGATCTGAGAGGCAGAAACAACCATGCTAGAAGGTGAAAACAATATGAACAAAAAAAATGCCAATATCAAGGAAATATTTACATACACCAGAACTCAATATTACATAAACATAGAGCGGATAAATAACTGAAACATAATGATAAATGTCTAAGATAAATATACCTGTATGGCATCCACAAGGTATCCAGATAAAATAGAAACCCATGCCGTCAAAATAGCAAGCCAGCCTATTGCCTCCCATTTTGTTAATTCACATTCTTCCTCCTCATCAGGATTTTCATTATTATCTCCTTCCTACATTTAAACAGGTACATTTGCATGAAACCTTTTACAATTTAAAATAAAAATTTAGCATGCTTAATGTCTATCAAACAAAATCTTCACAACAAATAGCCAATGGCCAAATGAGCACGTGAAATAAAATTTTTCAATTTTCAGGTGCGGGAATGCGGGTGAAAAAATATGTTCCCACTGAAAACACCAGCAACACAAACCCATATACTTCAATCATGCATACATTTCAAAGAACTTCATGATGATGCATGCTCTGAATTTCATCACACAAACCAGATTGATTTGAGTCTTAAGCGATCCTATTATCATAAAGAATAAATACAAAATTTAATCAAGAACCTCAATCTCACAAACTGCCTTCTCAATTACTTCCTCCATTTTCTTTAGTTGTTTTTTTAAATTTATTAAGTATTTAATTATTAATCTGCTCTCACTTTCTCATGGAAGATGGCAATGTTCCTAATTAATTGGTATATTTTTTGGGTATCTCTTGAAAGTAGCACTTGACACATAAATATATCTTTCATTCTCCAACCATACCTAATAATTTGGGTCCCTTGCTAGTAAAATGGTGAATATATAATATTTGTTTAAATGAAGAAAAGGTAACTGAATGATAAACGTGGGTTGTCTTTTCTAACAAAACAATCTTACATAGCAAAGCTTGACAAGAAGCCAAAAGAACAATTTTATGTCAATAAGCACTAACCTCTTCAAGGGAACTATAATCACCGTGATGACTTCTTAATTGAAAGAAAAGGTAGCTAGCATATGCTATTAGCATTATACAGCTACTAAATCTGGACAAAGAAACCTCTGACTTGCCGAAGTGAACCTCTGAGTGAGTAAAGTGAAGCACAGCAGGAAATAGTATTCCCATTACAGCCATCAATAGCAACCCAGAATTCACAACAGCAGATGCCTGTTGCAAAGGATAATTACAATGTCACCTATGGAGCATCAAGAGGACAATAATGGCAAAAACAGGATTTGAATCCATAATCAGGTCATGACGTCTACCTTGTTGAAAACCTGAACCTTTTGGTAGTGGACAATCCCACCAGTAAGGAATGCACATCCCAGAACAAGAAGCATATTTGACAAAATTGAGCCCAGTAAAGATTGCTGAACAACCCTGATCATCCCATTTTTCAAAGCATAAATTGATATGATCATTTCAGTAGCATTGCCAAATGTGGCATTTAGCAAACCCCCAACTGCACAAAATGAAAAATTTTGAATCAAATGACATAGACTAAGGGCAATACATCAGAAGCCTAATAATACAAGACTAAATAATACATGTTAAAGAAAGAAAATTAGGCATACGGATCAGGTTTTCTGGGAAGCATATGTCTCAACGTGTAATTCATTTTCAATCCACTAAATTTTGTATTATATTACACCATCTTGTGATGTCAGTCAAGCATGCCATGGGTAATATTCCATAACATCATGACGCTCTTATGGGAAATAAAACTTGTCATATATGCAAAATTAGACACTTCTTTTTGTAGATTTAAATAAAACCTTTACTATATAACAACTAACCCTACCTGTTGGTCCTGTAAAAAATGCAAGCTGCCTGCAGCAAAAAGATTAGTAGATAGATCTGTTAGTACTAGATTGTAGGAAAGGTGAAAAAGAAATCAAGTAAACATTAGATTCCTTTAAACAGGCCAGCACTTACTCAGTAGCATACCCCAGACGTTCCGCCAAAGGAATAATACCCAGTAAGGTGAAGAAGAACACCCATCCCTAACACAAGAAAACCATCAACAAATGAAATAGGAAGTAATGAAGCTACAAATACCTATTTTACATCCCTTTTACTGATCCCAAACCCACCCAGGCGAGGAGCAAGGAGAAACAAGATTGAAACGATAGGTAGGTTTTTCAACCAAATTTCATTCATATTTCAATTTTCACAGTTTTGCCTTCACAATACCAAATGCCAACAAGGAAGAGAAATGAATCCATACATGGTTTCCTGTTAGATAATTTAGCAATATGGCTAAGGGGCCAAAAGGTAGCAACATGTTGATCTTCGATTTAATTAAGACAACATATATGCTCCTGATAGGTCTTATCCCTATTTGCTTGAATATGGATGAGCCGGCCAAATTTACGGAAGAAAGCACTTGAGTTGTCTCAGACTGAAAAGCATGGACTTTCCCCGGATTTGCTGCGGAGCTAAAAGGGAGCTCCTCGTCAAAATCAAGTTCTACCTTCTCTACAGAGCCCATCTGCAAGGAAAAGCAATCAACTAGTTAGTGTTTCAGCTAGTATGCAATAAGAAAGATGTTGAATATTTTCTGACAAAATCCCATCAGCGAGAAAGCTATACAACTGAGAATATAAACAGAATCCCGCAAAGAAAAAAAATCCATGGAAAAAACACACATGCAGTTCATGATCATCAATTTCCAGCAGAGTACGTTATCAAATTTATTCTCCACCAGGAGAATACCGCGAATAATTTAGTCTTTTTAAACTTTTGATGGATGAGTTGTGCAGCATATCAAGTGTCTTCAACTTTCCGTATTCATACAATCACAACCCATATTACAAACTCAGGATGGCTCAAAAGAATTAAAGCAGCAGTTCTTGCGAAGGGTTATGCGTAAACAAAGAACAAATAATAAGATCAGAAGAAAAAGGGCAAAGGGTATGTAAGAAGCATCAAAACCGGGTAAATCGAGACAATAAGCCCGAGACGGAGCATAATATGAATATAAGATGGCATTACATCATAAGCCATGAGCAGCAGGTGAGGTGAAGGGAATCAAAAAGACACAAACTACATCAGAGAAAGCGACAAAGACGCACCTGCGAAAAATGTAGGATTTGAAGAGGTAAGATCTTCAAGACGGATCCAACTCCGGTGAGCAATCCGAGATATGGGAAAAAAGTAGAGACAAATCCAGTGAGACCACGAAAGGGGTCTCTGCAACACGTACAGTATTTGTCGACTCTACTTGCTGTATCTCTCTCATGCCCCTTCAGTTAGAGAGAAGATGGTGTCAGTATCGTTTCTGCGGAAGAGAGATACAGAGAAGAAGAACGAAAGAAGGAAGATGGCGGTGATATAGGAGCGTACACTTGTACAGCCACTAACTACGTGAGACGTCGCCTGGGAAGCTTCTTCGAAGTATCATATCTCCAATAAGAACATGGGTATATTTAATTCAATTTGGGTGTGTTTGGATAGACTGTTGAAAAAACGGATAATTTCAAGATAAATATGTGAAAGAAATTTTATTTCGATAAGTACAAGAATGGTTTCTGATTACCCAAACAGACTAACCAAACAGAGTCTTTAACGTGGGGCAAGACTAGATTTTTTTTATTCTCCTTCCTCTGGGCCTCCTCCACCAATTTCTGAGGGGCGACACTTGAAGCAATTATTGAAAAGTAAGAGAGAGCGTGGCTTGTTTAGTCATCAGTGCTCAATCAGTGGGTTGTCACGAAGCTGAAATATTTGACATAAAATAAAGTGTATATTTAAGAATTTATTAAAAAAAATGAGTTTACAAATTTTAAAAAAAATTTACCAAATCTAAAAGAATTTATGGATTTCATAATATATTTTATGAACTTCAATATATTTTTTAACAAATTTTAAGATATTTTTTATTTTAACCTATATATCCCGTAAAAAGAAAAAATTTCCTACTAATGTAAGAACAAGAAGAGGACAGAGAGCGATGTTTAAAAAAACCTAGTGGATGTGAAATCGCCAAATCGGAAAGCACGACGGGTTTCGTTTTCATGCGGCTAAAATGGGATTGAGCTTTGCATTTACATGCACACGCGCGCGCATATCATTCTTTTAATTTTTTTTTTCTCTTAGCCCAAAACCTGTCCGATTTTTTTAATACCTGTGTTTAGTAAAAATAATAAAAATTTCAGATTCTAAAATAAAAGTCTAACCCAGCTCAAAAATGAAAACAACTTTTATCTAAATCAAGCTGCTAGTATGTTTATTTAGAAAAGGTTATTCACTCTCCAAAAAGCACGTTCAACAATGTTTTTTTAAAAATGAGATAATCTCCTTCATATATTTATCTCGACTTGCATAAAAGTACTTCCCTACTGTGTTCCCAAATTGACACAATGTTAATCTCACCAATCTAGCTAGTTCGGATATGGAGATCTCTGCCTACTATTTTTTTTTTTTACAAAATTAAAAACTAAATGTTATGCTTTGTTTAGACACAGAAAAAATAACAGCCAAGAGTAAAGAAAACAAAAATAAGAAGAAGAAGAAGAAGAAGAAGAAGAAGAAAATGTTACTAACAAGAATTAGGTCTAACGAAATGAGTTAATTCTTTGTGATGAACCAAGATTTGATTCTCCGCTAGACGATGTATCCATATTTAGTGCTTTAACATGCATCCGATAAAAGGGTATGTATTTAAACTTTTGTCATTTTTGAATAGAAAACTTTGATTTAATGAGAAAATGATTGAGTTTTAATGTCTATTTGATGTTTTTATTTTTTTTTATCTTGATATCTAAATATGAAAAAAAAAGTTTATTTCCCCTTTATATTCTGTAATTTTTTTTTCCTTTTCATGCTTTTCTCACTATTCAAAGATGATGTTAAAGTAATTCCTCAACCA
>JANTPZ010008095.1:0-10050 GCA_025593235.1 Vachellia pachyceras | reverse complement strand
TTTGATTCTTCATTTCTTCTTGAATCTTACATTTGATTCTCGGGGAAAAATTCAAGTGCTTGTTATAGTGTATTCGTTATGCCAACAAAACTGGTAAACTACACATCAACATTCGTCTAACTACAAAATATAATTTTAGAGATATCGATGGATATTTAAATGGTAGTAAAAATTATAATCACAATCAAATACAACCTAATATTATGTAATTGACCAGTTTGGAAACACAGTAAAAAAATACTTTTATGTAAGGCGAGATAAATATATGGAAGAGATTATCTCATTTTACGAAAAAATAATGTTGAATATACGTTTGAAAACAGAACAAGTCATTGCCAAACAATCTATTCCATTTTAAAAGCATGTGTTTTTTTGTTTGCCAACAGAGAAGTTCATTGCTTGGAAAATTCGAATCCCAGTAAGTCTAACAGTAAATAAAACAGAAGCATAGGACAAAGGATGGATGCAAGGATAACTAAAAATTAATCTATTTCTTCTCTATTAGCTTCTTGAAAGGGTTGAGTTACATCGGAAGATACTTCAACACAAATTTCCTGAAGAATGATTTAACCAAGGAGGTGTAATTCTAAAATCAAGCCTTAGGTTCCAACTGCCGTAGGATGATTTTAAAAGTATGTGTTGAAGTTATTGTTATGCTTTGCTGTAATGATGTAAAGTATTTTTACCTTTTTGATCAACGGTAATGATGCAATTAAAATTGTTAGTAAAGGGTGAAAGTCAAAATAACTTTAAAAGTTGTACTAAACAATTACTTTATAATAGGTTTAAATGCACATAACCTCCCTAAATTTCCAGTCTACAACGCATAACCTCCATAACATTTAAAAAGTTTAAATTAAAGATACTAATATTTCATATTTTATTTATCAACTTTTCTACTATTAAAATTAGCTTTTATAATTTTCATTGTGTACTGGGTCATTTAAAACATAACACTTGAGACATTCCATACACAATTTTAATTATTTTAAAATAATACAAAATCCTTATTTTACTTTGTCTCTCTTAAATAAAAAGTTTTAAAAATATATAGTACTTAAAAGAGTATCTAAAATACTTATTTACGCATAGTTAAAATGTCAATTGGTATTTCTTAAATGACATAGTTTATAATAAAAAATTATAAGAAATACAATATGAAAAAATTGTTAACTTTAACGGTGTTGTTAACTGAAGAGGAGTTAGCCGACAAAAGAAAGAGAGATTTTAGGGTCTTTAGATTTAATTTTTAAAAATTAGGGAGGTCTTGTGCTACTAATTCGAAATTTAAAAGGTTTTTTTAATTTTCATTATTTTCACCTTTACACTACTAAGTGTTATTGAAAAAAAATACTTTAAGATAATAAATATAACTTAATCTTAAATTTGCAGGCCCTACTTAATGAAAGTAATTTTAAAGAGTTAACAATGATGTTAAATTTGTACTCCTTAAAAAAGTATAAGAGTAAAATTGCTCAGGAAAAAAATACTTTAAACTAAAAAATGTAACACAACGTAAAAATGTTTTAAAGTATTGAATGTAGGCGATTTATTAGATAAATTAGTACCGGTAATACGGGTTGGGCCCGTCAGCCCGCCAAAAATGGCGGGCTGCGAGCTGTCAAAAGCCAGCCCGCCACCTTCCAGCCCGCGGGTTAGGCAGGCTGGCCCGCCGGGTTCTCCTCTTTTAATTTTTTTTTTAAAAAATGTATTTTTTATGTGTTTTTTTACATTTTTTTATCCCAATATTTTTTTACAAAGAAAAAAGTAATATTAAACTCTATTTTTAGGAAATTATTGAATACTTATTCATAGAATTAGAAAGAAAATAACATAAATATACAATCTTATAAGAAAAAATTGGGTAAAAAAAGGGAGAAAAATTTATTTTTTATTTTTTTAAAAAAATAAAAAAAGTTGGCGGGTTGAGGGATTCCAGCCCGCCAATTGACGGGCTGGCCCGCGCCAGCCCGCAACCCGCGGGCTGGCCCGCTTTACCGCCTCTAGGATAAACTATTAGCAAGCTTGACGTTTACACTCTCAATAATAAAATAAAAATTGTTACAGTTAGATTCTAAAATAATAATAAATAAAAAATCTGCTTCTGCAGATGTAAAGAATCCTCTCGTTT
Organism: Vachellia pachyceras; assembly: GCA_025593235.1. Taxonomy (NCBI): domain Eukaryota; kingdom Viridiplantae; phylum Streptophyta; class Magnoliopsida; order Fabales; family Fabaceae; genus Vachellia; species Vachellia pachyceras. The sequence continues at coordinate 7,919 of JANTPZ010008095.1, read as the reverse complement.
CACTATCATCTCTAATCCTTTCACAATGAAGCAATGTGGGATTATCATTTGGAAAACGAAACCTACCAAAAAATATCTTCATGTTATGATTCTCATATCTACCCATACGACCTACCCACCCAAGTTCTTACCTGGAAAAGGTCCACAGGAACTGACTTTGACTTTAGTAGCTTGTCTTCCATCCAGCTTCGTTACAATGGATCACTCATTCATGACTACTTAATGAGCATAATGATAATGGAATTGACATCCACTGCCTTCAACGGCAGCTAATAAATATTCCTCAAGTCCACCTTTCTCAACAGAGCTATATATATATATACACACACAATGGCGGACTCAGATCCTGGTTCTGAGTTGCAAACTATTTATTGAGAAGATAAATGAGACTTATTATTAATATCTTTTGAGAAGAATTTGAACAAAAAATTTAGTGAGTTCAAAATTAGTAAATGAGTGGGTACAAAATAAATCACATAGTACTAATATATGTTAATTTTCTAAAGCCGCACCCCCTCAAATACATACAAATCCGCCAGTGTGCATATATATAGATGTGGTATCTAGTTATTGCCTGTGCGTGTGTCTGTGTATATCAAGAGGTTTTCAGTCAGGAGCGCTTAGCACAAAGAATTTTTTTGAGTGTAATAATATTCTAAAAGTTTTAAATAGATTCAACATTACCCTGCAAGTATAGAAATATAGCAATTTCACCCCTCACCGTTAATAATATTAATTTTAATGATTAATTGATCTAATCAAGTTGAGGTGGCTTTGTCATTACGACATAATGCATCTCATCATCCAATCAAGTTTGATTGGATTAACCAACGGTAAAAAAATAACATCGCTAAAGTTGTATGATAAAATTGCTATGTTTTTATATTTACACGATAACATTGAATCTGTTTAAGACGTCCAGAGAAAACTTGATGCAGAACGCTCATGAGCGAACATTTTCACTTGAAATGAAATTTAACACACGTCTCTATGTGTATGTATGTATAATGTATGTGTACGAAGGACAGAAGGATTCGACAGTGACAAAACAGAGGCTCTCTGAAGCCAAAACTAGTGCCCTGCTTCTGGTTTTATTGCAAGTAGTTAGTCCACCACGCAAAGTGCCCACTAAGCACCAGTTCGATGCAATCCATAGTTCATATATAATAATATTTTTTTTTGAGAGTATCATATATAATAATCTATCCGCTATTAAAAGTAGGACTCTGCATATGATAATCTTTGTCCCTCTGAGTTTCCTACAATAACCAAATGGTCACCGGAATTACACTCTCCCAAATCCTCCTTATTTTCTTCCTTCCATCGTCGGCCGTCGATGCCCAGTCCAGTTCACCTCACTACCGTGACCCATCCTTCGATCCTGTGGTTGTGCCTCTCATTGGCGTCTTCTTGTTCGTCGCCTGCTGCTCCATCTTCCTCCACCATTGCTCCAACATGGGCCTCACCGTCGCCGGCCGCCAAACAGGCGCCGCCGCTAATTGTTCGTCTGATGATTCTCAAAGTATCGACGCGGAATTACTCAACACATTCCCCATCTTTGTCTACTCCACCGTGAAGCACCTCAAATTTGGGAAGGACGCGAACGAGTGTGCGGTGTGCTTGAGCGAGTTCGATCAACGGGATAATCTCCGGTTGCTTCCGAAATGTAACCACGTGTTTCACCCTCAGTGTATTGACTCATGGTTGGCCTCCCACGTGACTTGCCCTGTTTGTCTATCGACGCTGATGCCTGCGGAGGAACGCGGCGGGGGTGACAACGAGTTCGTGATAGTGATTCCGAATGAGGTGATAAATGCTCACGGGGCGTTCGGTGGAAGTTCTGAGAGTAGAACGGAGCCTAATTCTGGAGACCTAAGAAGTTTGGGGAGGTCTCATTCAACCGGTCACTCTCTGGGTTTTGGTCAAATCGAAGGGAAGGACAGGGATAGGTACACTATTACGGTTTTGGAGGATGTGCTGGAGAAAGAGGTTAAGAACAAGGACGGAGGAATGCGGCGGTCGGCGAGCTACGATGTGCTCCATGGACGGCTGGGGTGAACAGAAAATGAGAGATAATTTGATTCTTTAAAATGAAACATTCATTTGTTTCTGGTTCTAATTATTGGCCGTCGTCTTCTTCTTCTCTTCCTCACTTCACCCATCCTCATCTGTAAATGCAACCCTTTACATTACAACGAAGGACTGGGATTATTGCTGTGCGAAGCAAAGAAAGCTTGGAGTATGTATCCATTCCGATGTGTGGATGCAATACACCGATAAGAATTTTGTTAGGTATATAAATGTTATAATCTTATAATTATTATAATACCTTTGGAATATTTTATTTATAAGATGGTCATATATATATATATATATCCAAATTCTCCGGTCGTCGTCGTCGTCGTCGTCGTCGATGTGTGTATTTTCACTTCAGTTGTTAAAAGCAGAAAATGCATGTCTTGCTAGATATTTACACACAGATTTAGAGAGAGAGAGAGAGATGGATATTAGAATATGACGTCAGAACTGTTCAATATTCTCTTGCCATGTCTTTTCAGCGAACAAATTAAGGCGGTTGGATGGGGGCAACTGAAAATTCGGTTAGTGAATATGAACACTTCTCCCAGAATTTATTCTAACTTTGTTTCAGCATATTATAGGTATTATTAATCCATTCCGTTAAACTAAATTCCCCATTATTGGATGAGTATATATTTATGGGAAATTTGCAATAAGCTCCCAAATATGAGAATTAAGGTCCAAAAGATTGACAAAATTACCATAAGGTCTCAGGAGTAGCAGCTGATGTTGTTAATGAATGATGGTAAGATTGATAATAACAACCTCAACAGCTACTCCTATGACTTTATGATAATTTTATAAATATTTAAAATTTTTTATTCATTAATTCTCTTATTTGGGACATGATTACAAATTTTCTTATATTTTTTATATAAAAAATAGTGGGCAAGTGGGCACACCACTCCGACCTACTGTAGGGCCAATTAAGGAGCAAGGTCTTCTAAAAAAGTACGTTCCATTCACATCTCCCCCGACCTCGAAAATCAGTGCGGATGGTCAAGGGGCAAGAGTTAGTGTCGGTAATGCGGGTTGGGCCCGCCGCCAAAAGTAGCGGGCTGAACCCTTTTTTTATTTTTTAAAAAATAGTTTTTATGTATTTTTTACTTTTTTTTCATCCCAATATTTTTTACAAAGGAAAAAGTAATATTAAATTCTATTTTTAGGAAATTATTGAACACTTATTTATAGAATTTGAAAGAGAATATCATAAATATACAATATTATAGAAAAAACTGGGTAAACAAGAGAAAAAGAATTTATTTTTTATTTTTTATAAAAAATTTAAAAGTTGGAGGGCTGGTGGTGGCCGCTTTCCCAGTACTAGCAAGAGTCCCAATTTTCCTATATTTAAATATTTTTTTATATGTTTAAATCCATATGGGCCCAAAACCAGCACAGGCCCAAAACCCCAAGGCCTACAGTCCCACCCATAATATGGCCTTAAGTCTCAACGTTCTATCAAGTCAGAGAGTATTGAAATAGCGAAGAGATAAGTCATGTAATATTCAGGTAAAAAAAAAAAAGTCATGTAACACTAATGAATGTTAAGAAAGGGTTATGGAACAATGTGTTAACTTATTATATATACACGTATTATCTTTGGATTGGATGGACATAGTTTTGGCCTACTGAATGAATGATGTTTAACATCTTTAGACATTTATCTGTAAATAGAGTTAATAGTGTAATTCTATTTGTTCTAGATGACTGAGAGATATAATAATATATACTGTTAATATTTTTATTTTGTACAAAACAACTCTGTTATAAAGATGAGAATTTTTATTTTGGAAATTAAATAATGCATCTTTTAATCATATCACATCATATTTTGATGGAAGTAGGTGATGGTAGTTATTATTTTTTAAAATGTGGAATTGAAAATATTTAAGTACACTACAAAAAAAATATCATTTTCAGTGGGCTTCAATCGTGACATTGTTGTCAACGCTGAAAGTGATCTTTAGCGGTGGCCTTCCTATTGCCGTAGAAAAATGTTTTTAGCAACGGCAGAAGTATTTTCAACGGTGACATTGTGTTGTTACTAAAAGTTTTTTCTTATTTTTTTTATATTTTAAACTTAGAATTGAGTTTTTATCTTGCAAACTTGCTTAGAATTGCACTTTTCGCTTGGTATGAATGTTCATTTTAGATGGGAAAAGAGATATTCATTCTTGTTTTTATTTAGTTTCCTATTTGTTGTCTTTTTTCCCCCTTATGTTCATATTGAAATAAGTAGTGATCTTCAATTTTTGTTATTAACTAGAAATGGATAAAAGTTGGTTAGACATTAAAGATAGAGGAAATCTAACATATGTTCAAGGAGTAGATGGTTTTCTAGGATGAACTTGTTGAGTAAGGGTTTTTGGGATAGTTACAAGGTGTGGGACTTACATGGGGAAATTTCTAGATTTCAAAGTGACTGTGGGACATCAAGTAGAATGGTAGAAAATGATACTAATGAGGAAGAGAACCTTGTAAAGATGGTATATGATTCAAATGGGTTTCCTTGTATGGATACAAGTTTTGGATTAAATGAGAGTGAAGAGGCTACAGACATTGGATTAAAAGAGAGCGAAGAGCCTAATGTTCATGCCAAAAAGTTATTTGACTTATAAAAGATGCAGAAACAGAACTTTATATAGGTTCTGACAAAATGTCAAAATTGTCTTTCACTGTAAAATTGCTTCAATTGAAGTGCCTTAACCATTGGAGCAATAATTCCATGGATGCTCTGTTGGCCCTATATAAAGATACTCTCCCATGATAGAGGCTTGTTTGGATGAAGCCATTCCTACATTGATCGAGACAAAATTTCTCTCACATATTTACCTCGAAATCTGTGTCCGTTCTCCCAACGGACTTACCAAACAAGCCATAGGCTTTAGTGCCAAACTCATTCTATGATTGTAAGAAGATAATTCATGATTTGGGCTCTACACCTCAATCAAGAGATCTCATTTTACCTCGATCACTACAGTTGCAACTTGAGGAAATATCTATGAACTCTCTCTCTACACTCAAAATAGCAGTGCAGGTGAATTCCCTTAACTTGTATATAATACAAATCTACATCTCATATAACTTTTACTTGTTTTAATTATCTCGCATTAATGATAGACTCTTCTAACACCATCATCAAGGGTAGAGTTTACAAGTCTATTAAAGTGGACTTGAAGCAAAAACACCAGTAAAAATTTCAAATTCCATGACAAGAGCAGTAGATCCAAAAGCGAGAAACCTTGTTAATTACCGTGATTATGTTGTTAGGACCCCAGTTACATTTGTGTATGGTGTTGAGTGGCAGATTATTTCTGAAAAAATCGGTAATTAGATGATGTTGAAAGTAAAGGTAAACTATTATTCTAATACACACGCACGCATATTTGTTTATGTTTTCATAACAAGTATCTATGTTTCTTTGTTTTAGGACAAATTTGAAAGTGCTGACGTAGGAAATGAAGAAAACTTTGAAAAGACTATCAACGTTAATTTGCAAAAGAGAAAATTACTTTAAAGTGCCACACTACAAATTAATTACTCTAAAGTCTCAAAATGTTTAATGGTAACTGCTTTACTTGTTAGTTATTAACCACCTCTTATCATCTTAAAGTAATTAATTCGTTATCACGAGACCTAAATGTAATTCACTAAGAACCTCTTAGGCTGAAAAGACTCATTTGCCGGTGGGCTAGAATCCGTTGGTCCAACCTATATTAACACCTCTGCTGCTATTCCTTTTCAAAATTGCCCAAGCATACTGGATAGCATATTTATAAGCAAAATTTTTGTATAAATCATTCAACCAAGGGCATTTAAGTCTTTTTATCATATTAAATATCATTTGAAAATATTTGGTTTCCAAGGACAGAACAATATATATTGATTTAGAGATAGCTACTCTAACTTACTGGGCTAGTGTATATTATGTAAAATGTTTAGGTATTAAATATTTTCTCATATGCCAAAAAAATATAAGTCAAATTTTGTGAGCTTTATTTCCCTCTCCAAAATATAAGTCTTAATTAGTACTAGTAATATTTACACCATTAATTTTTTCCTAATTAATTTATCTTATTTGCAATTAAATTTGAGACTTTATTTATGTTATTGAAATTGTGCTACCAACTTACAGTACATGTGAGAAACACTTTCATACTCATAAAATGTCATGTTATATATACTCTATTTAATGAAAATATTTCAATTATCATTTTTTATGGATCTCATATATCATAATTTCTTTTAATTATTTCCTTCTCTCCATATCCTGTTATAATGAATATTTATAAGACTTATAAGAAAAGATAGTTAGAATAATTTCATTGGAAAAAAACAAACATTACATAGATTGCACCAATGTCATGCTATGGTAGGAGACCAGATAGCAATTAGCAAGCGACACACCTTAGCTCAACTGGGAAAGCTAGATTGCACCACTCTTGGCTTAATGGGATAGTTGGAGATTAATCCAAAGGGCTCAATATTGAACAAGAGGAGAGAGGTTTAACATTAATTAGGACACACATGAGATTTCTAGAATGGTTGCTATCATTTGATTCCATTACCTTTATTTTTACTTAATTATTAGGTTTATTTTATTTGATATCTCTTATTTCTTTTAATTAATATTAAACTAAATTTTGAGAGTGAACATAGTCCACATGCCATCCACATTCATTCCCTCCTCTCAATTGACTCAAATATCCACATTTGAGACCTTATTATTTTTAATTGAATCCTCCATTTTGTATTTAATTCGTGGGAGGAATACTCATGATGACAGCGTGTTTGTTTGGGAAGTTCATGCATGCGTTTACAGATTCTAAGACATTTTGTGGATTTTGATATGGTTTTACGGATTTCAAGATGGTTTTTATGAATTTCGAAATAGATTTTACAGATTTTAAGATGGTTTTATTTCAATTTTTCAAACAATCACATCACCTATTTGGTGATATTGGGGAATAGAAATTCGGCACAACGTTAATTGTTCTTGACACGACATCAATCAAATCATGGATAAGGAGGACGTGAATTTGACCGATGAAAGATTAGTTGATAATATATATTATGAAGTTCGGGCTAAAACATAGATTTTGAATTTTAGGATTTTAACATAAATTTAAGTTTTATTACAAAATTTAAATTTTAAAAAATATGAGTGTTTTGACAAAACGTAGGTTTTGGATCATGATCCTAAATGAGTCTCAAGTCATTGAGAGGGTGATCTTAATTTATTGTTAGATACAAAACCTAGGAGGCTCTTTTAGGATACAAAACCTCGGTTTGAAACCTAGTTTTTGAAAAAGTTATTTTCTTATTAAATCTCACCCTTTCTCCTAATAAATTTTCACTTTCATATTTTCTTTTTTCTTACTTAATTTTTGTTTCGGTAAAAACTATATTTTACCTCGAAATCCATAAAAATTATTCTATAAAACTTAGATTTTGCCTCACACCCCGTAAAATCTATTTTCAAACGGACTTCTAAACGAGCAAATGCTTTGCTTGGATGAGATGAAAAGTTGAAAGGAAAGAAAATGAAATGAGAGAAAATGGAGAGAAGAGAAAATTGGAGAGAAAATATTATCACTCATCCTACTTGGATGGGTGAGAGAAAACAGAGAGGAAAGAAAATGGGCAAATAATTTAATGACTAAAATATCCTTAAATAAAAATCTTTTAATGAATAGTAATATGTAAATTATCCTTAAAATATATAAAGTATAATATCAAATTAAATACGATAATGAAAAATTATATTAACATTAATATCATTAAATAATTTAAAATAAAATTATTTATTGAAGATATATTTTTAGGTTATTATATTT
>JANTPZ010008094.1:0-10377 GCA_025593235.1 Vachellia pachyceras | reverse complement strand
ATATATATATATATATAGCGTAGCTCAGCAGTATAAGGATAGCTTTATGAGTGTATAGAATAAAAGACTGTGTTTCTTGGAAAGTGAAGAAGTTAGCATTAGACTCATCATCATGATGAGTTTTGGGTGATAAAGTTGAAGAGACTGAGGACATGTAAAGAGACACAGACGTAGGACACCTCCAAGTTCATAATCAAAATGCTCCTTCTCTTGGGACAACCACTTCCTCAATATCTGTGTTCCTTTCTCTTTTCATTCTTCTCTTCCCCTGTTCCCTATGCTTCCAACTTCTATACTTCCATTTATTATTACTTGTATATGTTCTGTTAGTTGGATCTTATTTTAATTAATTCGTTAAAAATATGAGTTGTTAGATAACTCATTAAAGTTGTTTTAAATTGAAATATTTCTTCACATTATACTTATTAAATGAGATTTTGAAGGGGGAAGAGAGATACAGCAAGTCACATTTAAATATTAATTAAAGAGGTAGAATTGAAAATAAACATTAATTATCATGCAGGAATAAAATCATTCTTCCATGAGTAACCTGTATTGTGTATAGTAGAAAGTATATATGTATCCATATGTATCCAAGATCATACCTTTATTTGTACGAACCTCCTATTTATTTTTCTCTACCTCTCTTTCAATACACACTAAATCGAAATCCTTATGTTTATTCTTTCAGTTTTTCATTCATTTTTAATGTTATCGTTCCATGAAATTCGATAATAAATAGTCAGTAAAAAATATACTCATATCTTGACTTATTGTCAAAGTGATATGTTTATCCAAAAACAAGTCTATGCGGCACCTACACAATATAATATATGCATATTAGATTCTATGAAATGGTCTATAGTTTATCAAATTGCTACATTTAATTTGTTTATATTAATAGACATTTGTGTCAATGTTCATTATGGATTTTGTTAGAACTCAATATGCTTATACACCTTTAATTTTAACTCCCTAATTAACATTGTTGTTAGCCTATTTTTTTCTAAGTATATATCCTACTATTACTGCTGAGTATTAAATATATATAACAACAATTCAAATATTAATTTATCATATTTTAATATATCAGTCTTTTAAACTAGATCCATCACTCATTGTTACATTCTCGTTACCAATTGATGGAAACATTTAGAAAAAGGAAACAAATGATGCATCTCCAACTACTAATGCTTACTTTGCCAAAACAATCAACAATAAAGGAAAAGAAAGCATTACAGAATTACAAATTAAATCTCAGTTAAAGAAACAAAACGAAGATTTATACACAAATATGAAGTGGCCACATGACTGCTTGTTAGCCGTCTATTTGTTTACAGAGCAATTCCCAATAAGAAAATCAAAATCCTCACATCACACCATCTCCCCATAGCCCTGTTCCACAGCCCACAGGTCATTAGGCAAACTGGGTAAGGTCACCATGGTAATTTAACTCCTGTATAAGTTTTTGTTTGTTAATAGAAATGCCATCAGAAGCATATAAGGCCAATCCAGAGCCCCCGCTTTGATTCACATTTGCGTACAATAGACATGTTTGACAACACTTATAAGAAGCCTAAAAACCCATTTAACAGTGTTTTTCTATAAAACGAGATCATCTCCTTCATATATTTATCCTGCCTTACGTAAAAGCACTTATCTACCGCGTTCCCAAACGGCCCCAATACATTATAAGCCTAAATTCGTCAAAAAAGGGACCTTCACCATGGTGAATTATGTATCTCTCTTGAAAATTGAATTTAGTTGATTTTTTTTACTGAAAAAATTTATATATGTTCCCTATGCAAAGGGAGATACATTGGGTGGGGATGCATAGGATCATAGCCAATCGAATCAGGACCCTTCATCAGGGTCGGACAAGGGTTTAAAGATTATTGGCGCACCGTATTGAGGGTAGAGAAGCATCAAGACTGTTGGCGCGTGTTGATAGTGTGGGGCCAACCTAAAGCTAAAACGTTGCAGTATGATGGCCAGAGCGAGCTTGGTTTGTAGCAGTGCGAGATTTTGCCCGATGCATGTGCGTACACCCAACCCAAATGGTATGAATGCCATTGGATGCTTTGCCGCTCGGGCCACTCCCTCTGAGAAACGGCCAGGATTGAACTCGTTCACGTCGTTGCCCCATACGGCTTGATCGTGATGGACGGCTAAGATTGGAATCAGGAGCTCGGTGCCACGTGGGACCATATAGCCCCCCAAATCCACGTCCGTTTTAGCCCGTCTGATTGTCGCGATTGTTGGCGGGTACAACCGTAACGATTCATTGACGATCATACTCAGCTGCATCATATCATCACCCAAAATGAGATCAACATTAGCCATTTAACCATTTTCTAGTGAAAAACATGTATAAAATAAAATTGATTTCAGTAATGTTTGAACCTGAATGGGTAAATATTTAATATTAGGTCATTGTTTTAAAAAATGTAAACAATAATATCCTTCAAGGATCAAAGTCAAGAAGGAAAGCATAATGGGTGTGTTTGGTAACGATCATCGGGAGCCTAAATGCACGTTCAACAGTGTTTTTCCATAAAATGAGATAATCTCCATCACATATTTACCTTGACTTACGTAAAAGTACTTCTCTACCGCGTTCTCAAACGGGTCGAATAAAAATAGAATTGCACATCTCAAAGGCAATCATGTAAAGAGGGATTGATTAGAATATTAGATTATGTATGTATATAATAGAGAAATGGAAAAAGGGAATGAGACTAAAAACTGAGGCATGATGTTCAGTGGTTGATGAAAAAGACAGAAGTGGCACACCCTGTTCTCCACAGCAAGGGTACCAGAAAGCAAAAGGTGGCCATTAGCTTCACTGTTTCAGCAAACACAGACAACACAAAAGGGTCCAGCTGTATAATTAACCCATTATAATACTAGTACTATTATTATTTTTATACTTATCCCATAAAAAACTATAGAAAATTAGTTAAAATTCCGGTTTTAAAATTTTATTGAGGAAAAAACCTAAATTTAAACATTGGTACTTTTTTTAGCATAAATTTTAATAGAACTAAGCATTAATATGTCAGATTAGACTTTGGTTCTCACTCTGGCCTAAACCTTTAGAAGGTTTGACATGGTGTATAATATATCATATTAGATCATTCTGTTCAGAAAAATTTTTGAATAGGGTTTTTTTTATCAATTTTCTCTCAAAAAATCAGTTAAATTCGTTTTTAGTATTAATTTTTTAATGGATAATTTGGAGAGGCTGGTGCTTAAGTCTAATCAAGTTGCCAAAATCCTTGTTTTTGGGTGGGGGAGAAAGAGATAAAAGAATAGTGTCCATACCGTCTTGAGCTTGGTGAGCTGATCTTTGGTGGGTGGGTCACGTGAGGAACCACAGACTCGGAGCACCTCGTCACGTGCAAGGAGCTGCCACTGAGGATGCATAGCTAGGAGGATGGTGGTCCACGTCAGCAGGTTCGATGTCGTGTGTTTCCCTGCGAAGAAGAAGCTCTTGCACTCCTCCACCATGTCCTCCACCGTCACCTCCCCGCTCTCCGCCTTCATCATCAGCCCCAACAAATCCTTCGCCGCCGCTCCCTCCTCCTCCTCCTCCTCCTCTCTCGCTCTTCTCTTCTCTATCAGTTTCACCACTGATCTCTTTATCTCCCTGTCCAGCTTCCATGATCTTATATTCCTCCTCGTCGGAATGAATCTATATATACACATCCAAAAAAATTTAAGGGACCGTGTTCTGTGTATGTATTCATTTGTAAAAGAAGCAGTGAGTGAATGGATGTATTATACATATGTATATATGTATATATGGCAGTACCTGTAACCTGGGATGAAAACTTTCTGGAAGGCGTCGGCGGCGATGACCATTTGTTGAGCTTGGAGTCTGAAGATGGCTTTGCCATCTTCGTAGCTGCTTCCGAAGGCTGTTCTGGTGATTACATCTTCTGTTAACGTCTGAAACCACTCTGAAACTTCGATTTCCACTTCACCGCCACTATTCGACCACTTCTCCGTCATGTCTGCCACGGTGGTCGCCATCACGGGTATCAGCACCTACAATAAAAAGGGCAGGATATAACATATAATACAGCACACATACTTTTTGTGGATGTGATATGTATAGATATAGTCATCAATCAAATTCATGATATATAGTGTTAATTATTGAGTGAATTACTTTGAGATTTTCCATGTGGAAAGTGGGCGAGATGATTTTGCGGTGGTGAGCCCATTTCTCTCCTTTGAGGCTAAGTAGTCCATCGCCTTCGAGCTGCTTCACAAGTGGGGGTGCTTCGTTCTTCTCATAGAATTCTGACTTGGAGGTGAATATTTCCCTGATAAGGTCTGGATCAGAGACTGTGAGCCTAACCGTGGGTCCAAACCACACCAGGAATGTTGCACCTGATGATCAAGTTACAAGTTTAGTAGTCAGAAAACCTTAAACAGTAATTAAGAAATATTAATTATATATGCATTTTTAGTAAATGAGGAAGGGGGGGCTACAATTGAGAGATATGAAAAACAAAGTAGGGAAGGAGTACAGAGAGGCGGAAGTAGTAAGTGGGAATAAGTAGGCAAAAAGAGGAAAAAGAGCAGAAAACATGACAGCCATTTGTTGCAGAGAGAGTGGGAAGAAGGGAAGGGGCATGGATAGTGTAGACCCTACACAACAAAACAGCAGAGAGAGGGGGGTGGTATAAGGCTAAGGGAGATGACAAGTCAAGTTTTAAAAACTGTTACCAAACACAAACAACTACATTGTCAAGAATTGAATTCCAACACAAGAAGATGACAACTCCCACAAATATAACGTGCCAACACACACCAACTGGACTTTTTGTATATGATGTGTCTCACTCTCTGGCTCTGCTCATCAATCACAGAGCCTAATGAACCTGTATCTCGCAAATAATGATGAAGGAGAGAACTATGAAGAACAAGAAATGAATCATGCATGATGTTAATGACGCCAAGAGAAACTAGTGGTAGAGAACAGAAATGAATGAATGGAATAGAGAAGAAAGATGTGTGTGTGTACCGTAAATCTTGTTCCAGTGGTGGTAGAAGGAGAGGACTCTGGGGAGGATGTTGTGAGAGAAAGGGAAGATTGGTTGGGAGGAAGCGTGGAGCATCATGGAGACGACTTCATGGACGTTGCCGATGAAGAAACGATAAGGGGGGCCTCTGATTCCTTGCCGGCAGAAATGGGCTTGGATTTTGCAGGGTCTCCACCATAGTGATACTCCAAGCTTCAGCAATAACACGAGTCCTATCAGCCACAAACACACTGGCTTAATCCAGGAAGAAGAAGAAGACGACGACGACACTATTTCCTCCATTTTCAGTGCTGATGATGAAGCCTGCTTTTGCTTCGCTTCGCTTCTTTGTTTTGTAGGAGCTTGGCCTTTTAAATATAACGAAGACAGACGCTATAGAGAGAGAGAGAGAGAGAGCAGGACCAACGGCGTAGGGGCCGCCATTGGAATTCTTAAGGGTCAACCAACGGCATCCATTTTTTCATTTTCATATTTTTCTCAATCACCATTCTGCCCTCCGAAAACACTTTTTATTATTTTCATGTCCATCCGATATTTATTACAAGCTTATAAATTACAGTGATATCTTCTTTTTCCTCAATAATGAATATACAATGATATCTACATCTGTTAACGTTTTGAAATTCCTAAGTAAGAACGATAAGGACAAAATTGAAAGTAAGAATAAAATTGGTTTTCAAGTTTATTTCTCTCCCTTCAAATTTTGATGGAAATTAATTTATAAAGTAGCTTAACTTTCTTCTTACTTTATTGTATCCTTCATGACTCAAAAGTCTTACAGTGCATTCATGAATTTAATAAATTATAGCAATTGATCATGAAGATTATTTTTATCATATTTATAAATTACCTCCTTAGTTTGTTCATGTAAATGAATTTATCTTACCCAGTTCATTTTTTATTGTCTGAACTTTGTTATTATGGGGTATCTTGCATGTTAAATTAGAATAAAATTGGAAACTTATTAAATTCTGAAGCGAAATGAATGAAATTTAAGGTTTTTTAATCCTATTAAAATATATTTGAAATAACTTATAAACATATGACTTTTTAAAATGCAGATACATATTTTTTAAGTATATATATATGATGTAATAATGTTTTCATTATTGGTAATTATAGTTATAAACTTTTTTTGTATTTTGCAATATTATGGACCATATGTAACCCTTTCATACACAGTGATACAAGCCTTACCAAGTCTACTATTATACCCTATCCTTTCATGTTGGGACATTTAAATCTACTAAACTGACGAAGGAATTGGGTTAGTACTCTCACATAAAGGGAGAGAGTTCGATTATGAGGAGTGTCACTTTGTTGTGGTTTCAGTCGCGGCGTTTGGGGAGGCATCACCACAGCTTAGTGAAACTGGATTGACCTACCTGTGTGCCAGAACTAAAGGGCTTGCTTGACATGCTCCCGTGCCCGCAGGGACATGCCAGTGTATCATGAGTTAGGTGCCCTGCCCTTGGATCGTTGGTGAGCCAAACACTTTCCTAAAATTTTTGTATGAAAAAAATTTACTATAAATCCAACATCAAATTCATCAATCCGAAATCAATTTTCCATCTACAAAATTTAATTAAATTTCTCAACGAACATAAATTTTTTTGAGAATACATTTTGTGCCACGTAACTGATGAAAATGACTATTTCACCTACATACAGCTTTCATTAATAATCTAAATTAAAATTCTTTTAAATAATGGTTTTTATTACACAATCACGCAATTTATTAATACATGTATTAAATTTGCTGTTGCATGAATTTCGATCTGTACGTATTTTTTTCTAATTAATATACAATTATTGATAATAATGATATTTCTGAAAACAAGGGCAGTATAGCAAGCACAAATGTAAGAATGTTCCCTTTTTATACAACTTGATCTGTAAATAAAATATGACGTCACATTGCAAAGCATCCAAAATTTTAATTAAAAAAATTGAACTGTAAGATTCCTTGAAAATATATACAAACAATTATATATATATATATATAGAGAGAGAGAGAGAGAGAGAGTATAGACCTTAAGTAATCATAGGCGTGACTGAAGATTGCTTCTTCAAATATGTAGTGTTTTTTCCCCTCTAAATTATAACGTGAGTGTAGGATATATCCATTGTTAATATTTTTTAATTGCATTTAATTAGTAATATAAATAAATACTATGTTTTGATGCCTTTTAGTTAGTGGTTCAGATATCTATGACATTAATTGATTCATGAATGAACTCGCTTTAAGAACTGGAAATTAAAATTTCAACCTTTTCCTTAATATTGCAATTGAGAAAAAAAAATGTAGGTTTGTGAGCAACAAGTGACATGTATCACGTGATTAAACGTGCCTTTGAGTGTAATCAACTGTTCTAAATTGTATATGTAGTCATTGTAGCAGCTGTAATGTTTAAGGTTAATGTGAGTTCTTCATGTTTATGTTTGATCTTCACTTTCTTGTTCTTTTCACTCGATCTCAGGACTTTGTTTGTTTGTTGAAGTTTAAATAAATATCTAGCGTATAAATATCACTGGTTCGCACAGGTTTTATATTTTTCCCCAGAAAAAAAAAGTTATCAAAATGATCTTCCAAAAGGATATATAGAGATATCAAAAGAATAAATTAATACATAAGATTCCACGACAAATGATCACAGGAATATGTTTTTACACATGGAGATACATGTAAAAAAACAATCTGTTGAGTCAACTCTTCAATAATTGTTAATGAATAAGCCAAATAACCAGAACTCACTGAGCAGGACGCAGCCTACATGTACAACTTTTGATTAGCACAAGAAACTATAGCCTCAATTAAAATTATGAAATGCTAGGTAAGTGATATATAGCTAACAAGTTAGTTGTGCATAATAAAAATACACTAAAATAGAACCACATAATAATTAGCAACAACATTATCAAAAGAAAGCAAAGACAAGTCCATGACTGATGAGGCATTAACTGGGTAAAGAACTATGAAGCATATAAAGAACAATCCAGTGGATGAGGCTCCCATCAGGTGGGATTCCGCGAGTGATAGACATATGCAAAGAAGCGGATAAAGGGTGGCGTCCATTGCACGAGGCTTCGATAAAATAGAGTTTAGAGAGGGATAAATGTACACAGACAAGCAAAAAGACTGCTTCAGCATTTGAACTCATGGCTTTTCAGAACACATGGAAGCAACCTTACTAGTAAGCAACAGATAAAGGTGATGAAAACTTAAGAGAGATGAGATAGCAGGGCTCTATATATATACACGCAAGTAATTATTGTAAATACAGAAAAAAGTATTTGTTGTTTGTATGGAAGAGAAGGGGAGGGGAAGGGGGAGCAGAAAGGAGGTTGAGAGGTATTGGAATGTTGGTGGAGGAGGGAAGAGCACATGGGAACAAGTTTAAAAGGGGTTAGTGTTAGTGTATGGCAAGAGGCAGAGAAGGTGGGGAAATATGTTGTGCTTGACCCAACATTCAAAACCCTCCCTCTCCTAATCTTGTCCTAATACTCCCAAGACACTTTGGGACCATGGGTCCTACTCTATTTATAACCCCTTCATCAAAATACAGCATCTTTTTATTTAATTTAATATATCAGTATTTAATGCAGAACAACACTCTCTTTCATGTCCTAGTCTGATAGGTTCTCATGTAAAATTACAAGCCTCGAACACCAATGAAAATATCCATCTGAGATAATATGTATGGATACACAGATGCTTCCTATTTAAGTGTAAGTAGGGTAATATCTGTACTGATGATTAGGGACTGTAATCACATTTTTTTTAGATTTAGCTTATCTGAGAGCAAAGCTTCAGAATATATCAGAGAAGAACAGGGGTTGAGTCCTGGGAGGGAAAGGGGAATTTTTAAGAAAGATAGAGAGAATCCTGTCATTAGGCTGATGTGGCCAACAAAATTTTTCTCTGCAAAATCTAAAAGAGAAAAAAGACAAACTGGAATATGCAAATCAAAGTGGCCTGGAGTTTTCGAAAATGACCACTATTTGTCCAATTATATGATAAAGCCTGCGTCTAACTCTGGCTGCAGTAGCAGCATCAGGTGTGGTAAAATAAATAGCTTGTAATTTTAACGCTATCCCATCTTTCTGCTTTTTACATATTTGCCAAAGATTCATTTAATTAATCCAATAAAAGCTGCCACCCTGCATGTTCACTATATTCTATAACAAGGTGTGTGCGTGTTTGTGTGTATAACATTTGGCTGTATCGTCTGCTTTTGTTGCAGACCAGAAAAAAAGCAGTAGCAAATCTGCTTCTTTTCTTTTTCGCTTTGTGATTTTAACATTCAAGTCCATAATCAGATATTAATACACTATTACTTAGTTGCTAATTGTGTAGAGCATTTATTTTTAAGTTTTGATACTTTTCCAAGATTATCTCTCATTGATCATCACAGAGCTCTAGGTCTGTGTAGGTAAACATTCTAATACTACCTTCGATTATTAACATAAGATCCACTTTGCAGTTCAATTAACTACAAAGTAGATTTATATTAAAGATCGGAGGTAATAGAGAACTTATGATCTTTATTTGTCATATTAAACCTAATTGACTAAGCAAGCTTACAAATTTGACTCCTGATATTTTTTAGGGGTGCATGAGATTAACATTTTTTTTGGTGAAAAGATTAACATCTTTTTAATTCGTATGTTTTTTTAATATTACAGTATCTTACTTCAAAGTGGTGTTTTTGCTTGAACCAAATCTTACTTCAGACTCTATCATGTCCTTCATGAACTGGCTCCGTAAGATCTAGTAAAATATGTGATGTGGCATGATCCCAATTATGTTTCAAGATCTTATTATCAAAGAACTTGTTGGAACAACAATGAACTGATAAAAAGACAAATGGAAATTCCTTACCAATTTGATTAAATATATTTGAACTCCTTGTCTGTTATTAAACTCTCAGGTGACAAAGCATGCACTTGAACATACACATATGAGTACAGATCCCTTGGACAACACTCGCCAGTAGCCAGTCATTTGATATTCAAAAGTGAGTGAAAAAGATTACTCGTAAAATCAATCAAACATAACACCATCAAACATCAAAAGGGGGGAAAGAGGGCTAGAATTTTTGGATCCATATTCTGCTTTCCCACCAATGGAATATCAGAAAATTGAAGTTGAGATAACTGATCCATCAAATCATTTTTTCCCCATAAGTTACTGTCAACTGAAAGTTTAAAAAGCCTAGTCAAACGTTTAAATTTCAAAGTAGATGACTAGGTTAGGCTAGTCTACTGTAATTATTTGAGGGTATCTAACAAAATATATGAGGACAATGAAGAATACATCCAA
>JANTPZ010008093.1:0-10139 GCA_025593235.1 Vachellia pachyceras | reverse complement strand
GATGAATGAATAGTAGCGAGGATGGAATGATTAACGCTGGATTGTGTATGGGTGGCTGGAGGTGGATGAACGATCGAGTGAGAAGGAGTCAACGTGGGGATGAATTCTGGGTAACGCACGATCAATGGAAGAAAGAAGAAATGAAGCGGCGCCCCCTATTTCGCACGATGAATGGAAGATCCAGGAATCAGCAGGCGGCTCCTCTTTTTCTTTCTCCCGGTGGTCTCGCGGCGTGATGATGGAATATTAAATTTGGGGAAGTGGTGGCTGTGCTTGTGTCTGCGCGTGAATGGAATGTGGAATTCGAAGGGGTGTGGCGGCGTTCCTTTCTCTCCCTCTGATTCCAATTGTGCGTCGTGCCCCAGTCTCCTCTCTCTCCCTGCGTGTCTTCGCTGCTTGTGGATCAGGTGGCCTCCCTCCTGTCTGCGTGGAATGAATTCACCCAATATTCCCTGTTGGCCCACTCTTTTTCGCGTCATCATTCAGTGCTTCTGGGTCTGAAAAGATTAATTGGGCAGCGTGAATATTTTGCTCTCTGGACTGAATGAATGAATGAATGGATCTCCCCATGTCTTCCTCTCTTCACGTGGCAGCTGGAATTGATATTGGAAAGGGCTTTTGGTGTGTGGGCTGATCATTTGGCCCAATGAATAAATGGATCCAAGATGAATGGGTGGATGATGAATGTGCCTCCTCTTTCTTTTCTTTTCCTTTCAATCTGCACAAAAAGGGAACTAAAAAAAAAATCCAAATTTCCCTTTTACATAATAATTAGTTAAACCCAATTAAGACAATAATGAGTGATATTTAGGTCAAGTTTAGGTATCAAAAATATATAAAATATTGAGGTTTATCAAGATGCTTTGAACTTGAAGATCGTACAAAGTCTTACCAACCAATTTCAATCAATTCTAAAACAATTATTTCCAAGACTAATCAAGAATCTGAAATAAGTCAAATTAATCACGAAAGTGAGAGTAAAATAGTCAATTGATGATCTGTGAATTAACTAATACTTATTTTTGAATATGAGATATATCCATTTAATTTTTGAATTAAGTACTACGCACTTCTGAATTCGGTCTTGGAAAAATGATAATTCTTACCAATTTAGTTTCTCAAACATTTTTTTAATTCAATGGAAATGGTCCCTCCACTCAATATTTTTTGCTCTGAATGAAATTTAGCTGATTTTTTTTTTTCTAAAAAAATATTGTGGTGGTAGTGGAAAACACTTGAACAAGTTTATTTTATATCATTAGTTAATTAGTTAATAGAAATATGGAATCTCTTTTTGACTTATGTTGATTGGAAAGAAAAACCACCAATTGAGATGCTTTAGTTTTGTGATCCAGATATTAAATTGAAATACAAAACTAGATTGTTTTATAAATGATTTGAAACAACATATTAATAAGTTACTTACAGAACATCAATAATGAACAAGTAATATGTATAGTAACAAAAACAAACTTGGTCAACTCCACATAGAAGTAATTTTCGTTATGTGAGTGTCACAACAGGCAAATTCCACTTCTTTTTCTCTTTGTTCCTCAATGAAGTTCCAAATGATTCACATGAGAATGGCTTTTGTGGTTTTATACATTTTTCTTATTCAAAGATGGGAGGAACTCATCATCCCTTTCTCCACGCTTTGTTTGGTCCAATAATAATATCTATTCAACCAAAGCAATCATATGTTTTCCTTGTTCTAAGGCTTATAAATCATGAACTTATATTATATTACAAGGATAATCATAATTAAATTTTAGGGGAATTCACCATCAGATCCTAAATAGAAGAATTAATGAATAAAATATTTTAAATATTGGTGAAATTACTATCAGATCCCAGCAGTAGCGGGTCAAGTTATCTTAACAACCTTACTAGCCGTCAATAACAATTAGAGTAACTGTTGCTGGGACCTAATGGTAATTTTACCAATCTTTTGGACCTTTTATTCACTAATTCTTTTTGTTGGGACCTACTGTAAATTTCTCTAAATTTTAACCAATAGATATAATATCTGAGAAATCTTAAGGATTTGTCAATAAATCACTTTGACTTGTCATTGATGTGTACATGAAAGTTTTCTACGATTCCTCAAAACTTGTCGGACAATACCCCTTGCTTATGACCTAGTTGTGCTTCCTATGTTATATTCCTTTAATAATTATTTAATACTTACAATGTGTGTCTCGCTAATAACAATGTTAAGTTTTTGTTGGTAAATTTCATAACCTTTGTGAGTATGCACTTCAAAGCCAGGAAACGTACCTTATCTCTTGTAGATTTTTAGACATAATTCATCTTTCTTTTTTTGGCAAGAGCATGTTTTTGGTCCCCTTGACTTTATATTGGGTTATTTTGAGTTTCTTAATTTATTTAGTTCTTTCTTAGTGTTTTAATTTTCAAAATAAAAGTAAAATATCCATAATTATAAATAATATTAATTATTGTTAACAAAAAATGTTGATAAAGCATTTTCTAATACAAAAATATCAAATCCACTCGTTTTTTATGGAAAAATAAAACCAAATCAATTTTTCCTCAGCAAAGCATAAAGAGGTTTTTTTTAAAACAGAAAAAAGAAATATGTTGGACAGTGTTTTGTCAATATTTGACAATGTTTTATAGCATTTTTTGTTACCATAACTAATATTTTTAAATAAGGAAACTTTAAATAATATTTTTAAAAGGTACATTAATAAAATAAAACGAAATAAAATTGAAGGAGCACAATGACATCTAGTATAAAATTAAGGACACAAAAGTGTATTTTCCCTTTTTTTTATTAAAATCTTTTTTTGATGCTCCATATGACTATTCTCCCCAAGGTGGCAATCCTACTTGAGATATTGTCTAGCATTAAAAACAGAACCTCTTCCAATAAGGATTCGAATATTTATTCACCATGTTGAGGGAGAGGCATCTTCCACTAATTTTATGGGTTGTGATCAAATTCCTTACCAACTAGATCAACCTTTGTTAGTTTTCAACGGAATCTTTTGAATTCCAAAGAAATAGATAAATTAGCATGCCTTTAAATGGTCCAAGCCTCACTTTTCAGCCCATAGTTTTAGATTGTTTATTTATTTTTCAAGCATGAATAACCGAACTCAACCTATTTGTTTTTATGGCCCAAGTAGAAATCAAGCGCTGGGGCTCACATGTTAAAAATTATGGGCTTGTTTGGTTAGCCCGTTGGGAGAACGACCGTTGGGAAAAAGGACTTCTAAAAATTACTTTTGGTAGAATGAAAAAATTTTATGTTTGGATAATCCGTTGGTAAAAATGCAATTACGTTTGTATAAACCGTTAGCCAAAATGACTTCTTGTAAAGTGTATTTATGTTTGGATTGAAATTTGGAGAGGTTACTTTGAAATAAAAATTACTTAAAATGTTTTCAACTTAAAAAAATTACTTAAAATAGCATAAATATCATTAATACACATAATTATTTTGTAGTTTTGTAATTAAATTATTAAAAAAAGTAAATGATAAATTTGAAGGTAATGAAAGAATATTCATATTACATACATGTCAAATTATTACAAATATTACACAATTACTCCAATCGTAAAGCCTGTACAATCTGATCTTGAATTCTGTCACATACGAGATTCATCTGTGTTGAAAAGGATGATACATTTGATGAAGAAGCCTCACCTATGCCATCATCAGCGTCATTAAGATCAACACTTTCAGTTGCAGCTCTAACAAAATCTGCATCGGTTTCAGAGTTTCTCCTGATAAAATTATGTCAAACAATCATCACTTGGGTTTTGAACTCGTATGGGGGCATATGTTGAAGAATTACAAATCGATTCTTCCACAGCCCAAATGTTCTTTCTATAGTTGACCTCAAACTGGAATGATAATAATCAAATGCTTCATCCCTATTTGTAAATCTAGGTTGTTGTCTAAATACTGAAAGATGATAGCGCTGACGTCTATACCAACCGAGATATCCCATCAATGTTGGATAGCCAGCATCAACTAAATAATATTTCCCTAAATTAACAATAAAGCATTCTGACGTGTTAAACTAATGCAAACATACAAATTAATACAAAAGAAAAAGTGAAAGGGAGCGTGCTGAAAACAATACCTGGAGGTGGATGTGAAAAATTCAAATTAGAAGTTGTGATTGCAGTGTTAAAAATTCGAGCATCATGGGCAAAGCCTTCCCACCCAGCTAAGACGAAGGTAAAAACACATATCCCAATCACAAACGGCCATAACATTCTGCATCGGATACCCCTTTCTCCCGATATATTTATCTTTCGTTTTCATACTGACTCTACATGGTATGTGAGTCCCATCAATGGCCCCTATTGCATGCTTAAATAATGGTCAATATCGTTGATCATTCATTATGTTTGGATCGTAGTCGGAGAACGTTGCATCACGTAGTTTAATAATTTCATTGGAAAGACTGATGCATGCTTACAATACCTTATGAAAATGTCTGCTGACGGTTTCTCCTGAATGTTGGAACCTCTCCTGTACCGTCCTATTATGGTGTCCATGGCTAACAATGAGCAAAAACAAGGCAACCATTTCTTCAATGTCCATGCACCTTGAATGGCGTAAACCATGTTCACACAATTTATAGCATAGAAGGTTGAAAACATCCTTCTCCATTCGAAACAATTCATGAAAACGTGTTGGATGACCTTCCATCACTTCTTGCACCCACAAATGACCGGTAAGTTTACTTGCTCTTTTCGGTTCTTTACACACGTAGGGCATCATGTACTGAGCTATTACTAAGCAGACCTGTTCATCTTCTGTGACGTCCTTACTCAAAAGTTCCACCAAGTCCAGGTCACTTAATTCTTCGACGTCATTGTCTACTCCACTCTCCGTCGAATCTCTCATCAATTCATCATCCGAATTAGCCATATATTATTTACTCTATGACATTTTCACCAAAAAATAGTAAGCATAAACATCGTCAGAGTTAAAAACAAGAGGAATAAAATATGAAACAGAAAATCACATATCATCATAACAAATGCCATATTTCGTAGACCGAAATTTATACATTGTACTTCATAGTCATTTAACAAAAGGGTTAGGATTATTTGCATTATATTTCAAAAAATCTATGGCCGATTCCTTTCTGTTCACTAGACATGTCGCCAAAATTTCCCTAAATCGTTCCGACGTCAACAGATTTAAACAGCGTGATAATAAGTCAGGATCTGATGTAATTTCCTCCATCTCAAACAGTTCGATAGAAAGGTCAGTTGCTGATGGAATCTGACTTCTCTTCAATGATTCCTTTGTCAACCTCTTCAAATATTTCAACTTTTTTGCGGAATTAACAGCTACCTGACTCATAACAGATGCCATTTTTTGCGCGGCAGGAGTTTTCTTCTTTCCTTTTCCAACCAACCTGTCCTTCCTCTTCCTCTTACCGTGACTTGCAGAACCGGTCTGATTACTAGGTCCAGAGGGTTGACTGTCCTGTCCGATGGTCATTCCCTCGAGTTCAGTTGAGACTCCTGCAGAACATTGACCAAATGAGTCATCTTGACTATCACCCGACCCTTCTGTTAAGTCCTCCTCGTCAACATTCATGTCGGGTCGATAGCATTCTTCATCATCATATTGCTGAGTTGGGGCCTGTGATGAAAATGGGGCAAACATGTCATCTCCTGATTCTGTTAGATTCTTATAGAGTATCTTAATTTCATTGGCAAACCTAAAACCTTGATATCTAAACTTTTCATACTGTGGATTTTCTTGCATCCAAACCATAAACACATGTTAAAAACTGAAAGATGATATATAAGTTAAAGTGCACTAGTGTGAACATGTAGTTACCTCTCCCACCATTCCACTTCAGCTGAAATCGTATTTGTGATTGGGTCATAACCTAAACCTGTCTCTTTCGATATAAGTTGATCCTAGGTCCTCAGTCTCTCCTTATATTATCCATCCTATTTTTCAATTGTTGCATGTCATATGATCTCCTTGATTTTTCATTAAACTATAAGAGAATTTCGTCCCAAGCTTTTTTGGAAAAGGCTGTGCCTTTACGTTGCTTTTTATTGTGCCGCTCAATGCAGGCATTCAGAAATACCTGTGTCGTGCGATCATCCCACATCACTTTACCTTTCTCTTTACCCTTACCTTTTTTGTAACTCATTATTCTAGATGCACCGCAAAAAGTGAAAACGAACATAATTAAATTTACAAACAAATAACTACAAAAAACAAAAAAAATTAAATGTGATAATTGAGAAAAAATGACAACATTATTGGTAAAATCATTTGAAAAGATCATAAAATAATTATGAAATTGGTAAAATCATCCTAAAATTTTGTAAAATAACTATAAAATTCATTACTTGAAAATGAAATAATATGTAAAATCTTTTTAACAAACAGGATAAAACAATTGGCTATTTTAAAATGAAATAGGGACATTCCATCATTTTTTGTTTAAATTCGTAAAAGATGAAATATGATGACCAAATCATTTTATTATTTTCCAATTTTTTCCTAGTATATTTGTATCGTCATTCTAATTTATCTGACACAAAATTTACAGGTTGAAGGATTATGGAAATGAAAAATTAAGAATTCTAATTTATTCCCAACAATTTTAGTTCCAACAAATTACAGCGTGAACGATTATGGACAGAAAAACTTACATGATGCAGGATTATGGAAAGAAAACTTGCATGTTCAAGGATTGTGGAAAAGAAAAAATGAAAGCTTGTCTTTTTTTCCACCTCATAAAGAAGAAGCAAATGGCATGATTTCAGTTGGAAAAATGCTAAAGGCATGATTTCACCAATCCCACACTAATTAACAATCCAACAAAAGGGTAAGAAACAATGGAAAACCAAAGCGAAAACGAACGCATACGAGCATGCTTCGACAGAAGCTTGCAACATTCGAAAACGAAGAGATTCCAAAATGAAATTGCAACAGATCAAGGCATGAAATTGCACCAAATCAAGGCAACAGATAAAAAATGAACAGATTCCAAAATCATCAGATTATTCCAAAATGAACAGTAGCTCACGCACGGACGGAATTTCAACCAAAAACCACCTTAAAATCTCAGCAGCATGAACAACAATCCCACATCTGTGTCTCATCTTTGAAAAAAAATTGTAAAACCGCGCTCAAATCGGTGAGGACCTTGAGAAAACCGTGCTTTTGGAAAACCGTGCTCAAACCGTGAGAATCACCTTACTGGGGATGAAAGGGAAGGCGGTTGAGGAGCTTGGTGACTTGCAGATCTGAGCCAAAGGGAAGCTTAGGGACGATGCCGCACAGTCAAAGGGAGCTTCGTCACTTGCAGATCAGTGAGGAGCTTGGTTACCTGCGGAGAAGCAACCGTAGACTGAAGAGAGGAAAGGAAGCGTGCTCAAGGATGAGAAGCAAAGGTGAATGTCAAAACACAAAGCAAATAGGGGAAAACAGAAGCAAATCGTGAGTGTTGCCTGTGTTTTTTGAAGGTTGTCGAGCTACAATCGTTGATGCCAGGGATGAAGGAATGTAAAGCAGAGGCAGCGAACTAGTAACCGAAGGCGTGACGAGGAAGAGGAGGACGAATGGGAGTAGACTTATTAGGGGAAGGGAAAGCTGAGTCTCCGAGCTGGCGAGGAGACATAAGGCTGAGAGATTCTTGCAATCGTACGGGAACAGTAGTAATGGAGAATCTCAGAAGCACGTGTACGTCGCACTCATTTTGGACGAATGTCATTGCCTTATAACACCGTTTTGCAACGGTCGACACAAACAATAACTCATTTTGGGTGTTAGCCCAAAATGGCTTTTCCTAGTCTAACGGGCAAATCAAACAAGCCCTATATATGTCATGTTAACTAATGAACCCATCGTCCGTGGGTTCAGCTAGTGAAGGTATTGGACACTCTTACCAAAGGGAGAGGATTCGATACCGGGGAATGTCACTTTGCTGTGGCTCCAGTTGCGGTGCTTGGGGTGGTATCCTAGCTACTGGGTGCTTAGGTAAACGCCTGAGGGTAATTGACGGCCCGCCCTTCCCAACATTGGTATGACCTAAGAGGAAGAGAGATTCCGCCCTGCCCTTGACTTGGAATGCAACACCATTAGGGAAGGGAGGCTTTACATCCCCTTCTAACGTGCTTCTCACGTCCGTTGCATTTTACGGACATGATAAGACCAAGGCTGACATGTTTGTTTTGTAACATCCTATTTTTATTTATTTGGAGTGTTTAATTATTTTTGAGAAATAATTATCTAATTAAAATATTTAATTGTTATTTTAAAAGTAATCACTTGAGTCAAAAATAATTTACCTAAATATGAGTCAAGTAAATTAAAGGAATCATAAAAAAAAAGGAAAGAAAGAAAGAAATAATTATATATGTAAGATAATACAATATAATGAAATATAATATGTTAAAATATATATGCACATAATTATAGTTATAGGGGGCCCGTTGCCTTTTAATTGTGTGAATATATATTACTAAAAGGAAAAGGGATTGTGCGTGGATTATGTAAACGTGTATAAGTATATTATTATAAAAAAACGAACAAGAAGGAAAAATAAAAGGGAAGGCGCTGTGGGTGTGTATATATATATTATGAAGCATCTCACGTCCTGTCAAGCACAGTGGCTAGGTTAATTTTCGCTCTTCTCTTCTCGCGGCGTCCGTGGTTCTTTAGGGTGTAGAAGTTGGTTCTGAAATCAATTAGGTAATCAAAACTACTTCTTTCCAATTTACTCCCTTTATAAAAATTTTTCTAAATAATTTTCTCTTTCTAACGATAGTAATATCATTCTGATCAGATGAAAATTTAAGATTAAGATTTAGGATAAAGACTGATTTTTGTCAATAACTGTCTAAAGAAAGGTAGAGGGGAAATAATTGTTGATCTTTCTTCTTTTGAATTTATGATTTGAGTATTGTTATAATTTAAAATAATTATTTGATTTAATCAGTTTCTAACTTATTCGACACAGGTGGTTTGCACGTATTAGATTTGGGGTTTTATGATTTATAAGTGTTATTGAAATTATTTTGAAGTGTTAATCAACTTATCATGTTGAAAAGATTAAGAGTATATATGATTTAACAGTTTATGGTGAAAACCCTAAACTTTTAATTGGGAATTGTGTAATCGAGATTAATTTGTGAATTCATTAAATCTTTTAGGTTGAGGGAAATGATTGAATCTTGGGTTAGATTAAATAGTTGAAAGTCAATTGATTGCTATGAATTTTAAATGATTATTTCAAGAACTTAAATGTACATAGTCAAGTTGATTATTTAATTTAGTATATTAAATTTGTGTCTACGTTATTGTGTAGAATAACTTGATTGTAGTTGGTGCTTTGTGGCTTGAGCTTTCAAGTATTTTGGAGTTGAGGTAACCAAAGTTAATTCATTTTATATGCTTTGCATGGATTGTAAGGTATTTTCGATACCTTAATTATGTATTACAAATCTTATCTTTATTTTTATATGTTCAATTTTAGTGAAGTGGGAAGTATTTTCTTTATATATATAAATGATATGTTTTGCTTGGAGATACGTTTGATAACCCATTCATAATTTATCTTTATCCGTAACATATTGTGAATTTGTGCACTTGTGGGGAATTGACATATTAGGTGTATGGAAGTAGTGTTAATGCAGAAAAAGACCAAGAGGGGGGTGAATTAGTCTAATTTGTGAATTTTAGGAATTTAAAAACAATTTAAAACACTGCAGCTGAGAGATGAAGGAGAAGATGAACAAACGGATTTATCCTGGTTCAGTCATTCTGACCTACGTCCAGTCCTTAGAGCACCTCTGAGCTTTTGTAATCCACTAAATCAAATCAATCAGGCACAACAGCCTTTTTCAATGGAGAATCACACTCCCCCTTACAATACGTAATAAAACAGAGTCTCACTCTCTCTGTTTTTCTCTTTTCTTTCAGACCAAATCTCAACCCAATATATTCAAGGTCCCAACCTTGAATTAACTCTCGAATTTACAAAGGATTTTGCTATAAGAATCTCTCTTAAAGAGTAGATGACAATAAATGAAGCTCGGTATGAGAATTGAATGATATTACAGAGAAACAGACCAAAGGCTTTTAATGCTCGTGAAAAAGTTATTTCTGCAATGAATGC
>JANTPZ010008092.1:0-13442 GCA_025593235.1 Vachellia pachyceras | reverse complement strand
AGCTCTAACGATTCTGTAATATCCTTTTTTCACAATGGCGTTTTGCTTAATATCTGTATTTGTATTTCCTTTTTGATTGCCCAGGAAAATTTGGATGGGGTAGCGGACGTTGATTTGGTGGTTAATCTGAGGATCCGAGAAGATGTACTGCTTGAGAAATGCCTTGGTAGGAGAATTTGTGGTCAATGTGGGAAAAATTTTAATGTGGCTTCTATTAACATCAAGGGTGAGAATGGGAGTCCTGGAATCAGTATGGCACCTCTTCTTCCCCCTGCCCACTGTATGTCAAAGCTTGTTACTCGTGCAGATGATACTGAAGATGTAGTCAAAGAAAGGCTTCGCATATACTATGACATGGTATTTTTGTATTTTTAATATTATTAGTAATATCTTTGAGTGGACTTAAAAAAACTAATTCTCTGTTGCTCCTAGTCACTTATGATTTTGGCTGTTGGGTTGGCAATATAATATCTTTCTTTACATTCGAGATTGTTTCGTTATTTGTTTTGTCTCATGCTTTCAGAGTCAGCCTGTGGAGGAATTTTACCGCAGTCAAGGAAAATTGTTGGAGTTTGAGCTGCCAGGAGGGATCCCTGAATCTTGGCCAAAGTTGCTGCAAGCTCTTAATCTTGATGATTATGAGTCCAGACAGTCTGCTGCTGCATAAATATAATAAGGCACAATAAACGTGAGTATTTCATTCTTTGCATGCTTATGTTGCATGCCTGGCAATTTTGCAGTAAAGAAAACACAAGAGGGACTTCTCCATTTGTATTGTTTGAATAAATAATGTTATCAAGAAGGGTTGAAATCTTGATCAAACCCATGCCCAATTGGCTTCCATTTGTATTATTATAAAGATAAATATGTCAGAAGTTTTGATGTATTTTTCTGCAACTTGGGGTGAGTTTATGACGGCTGCGTAGATGATTTATTAGCATTAAGCTTCAATAACCGGTACGTTTCTATTGCAATGCTCTTTTTTTGTTTTGTTGTGGCCAAGCTAATTACTTTTACGATACTCCTACTCAAATGTGAATGGACTAATTTGGTTGCATCTGCAATTGCTCAAGAGATTTAGGAATTGCCTTCCTCTCAGATAAAAGTCATTTCTTGATTTCTGATATTCTCTCGCCATACGTGCTGTTGCCCTTACTCATCAGTGGTATGACACCTCTTTGACCTTGCTTGTTCCTTTCAGAACTTTTTGTTCTCTTGGTGAGCACACCCAATTATAAACTGATTTGTAGCAGGTCGTGATTTGTACTTGACATATCGAATTGGGATTTGCTCCCTCCGGATTATGGGTCTGATATTATTTTTTAGTCTGAATTTACCCTTCCTATTAGATGCCATGTGACTTGGAGGGATGAGTTTTTTGAAAGGGTGAGGGCATTCTGTTTATTGCAGCTGGCCGAGCTGGTTTGCTCAAGGATTGCAAGCCAGCAAGTTTAAGTAGCTGCTAAAGTGGTTAAACAGGGCACAATACCAGCTCCTGCCTGCTTAGATCTGCATGGTGCAGGATAGATTTTGCCGTACATTTTATCTTTGTTACGTCTGCTTCTGTTTTTAACTTTTTATTTTGTTCTTGTCCTTCGACTTTATGCATGGGATTGAAATATTGAATACTTGGTTAATGTGGCTGGGTTGCTTGTCGGTTGTTGGAACCAATAAACAAAGATGGGTTATTATTTTTTTTGTGCTAAACTATGTTAGCTTTATGATCATCAGCATTTTTTTTATCAGCTGCGTTAGCTACATGCTATAAATGATAGATCAAAAGAAAAGGACAACAAACGATTTTAATCGAGCATTTTTGCTTTTAACTTGTGAATTTAGTGAGCCATCGGTTATTATTATTTTTTTGTGCTAAACTATGCTAGCTTTATGATCATCAGCATTTTTTTTTATCGGCTGCGTTAGCTACATGCTATAAATGATAGATCAAAAGAAAAAAAAAGGACAACAAACGATTTTAATCGAGCATTTTTGCTTTTAGCTTGTGAATTTAGTGAGCCATCGGTTATTATTATTTTTTTGTGATAAACTATGTTAGCTGTATGATCATCAGCATTTTTTTTTATCGGCTGCGTTAGCTACATGCTATAAATGATAGATCAAAAGAAGAAAAAAAGGACAACAAACGATTTTAATCAAGCATTTTTGCTTCTAACTTGTGAATTTATTGAGCCATCGTTCTGGTCAGCGAAGTTTTTTTAATGCATAAATTTTTTGGAAAGGGGTTAGGATCATCCATGATTTAAGGGTAAAGCTAAATCTCTCTTCCTCCTAGATTATTGTAGATTGAGCTGTTAATTTTTCTCAAGTGTTTATGTAGACATCCAAAAGTTAGGATGTCTCTTCAAACGTTGCAATTGAAGTCACAACAAAATATCATTCTTGGAAATTGAATCCACCCTATAAAAGCGTTAGGCCCGTTTGGTTTGATGGAATTTGGAGGTATGGATATGGAAATGGAATTGATTTCTATATCCATGCATGTTTAGCAAGGTACAGGAAATCGGACCGGTGACTGAACCGGATAAGGTAGTGGGTTATGGGTAAGTGGATCAGACCGGAGTTAAACCGGTGGTCAAACCGGTGTTAAATAAAAAAATTAAAAATATACTTTACAATAAATTTATTTTACAATAAAATTAATTAATATTATTTTTATTTTTTAAACTTTTTCCCCATTTTCTTCTCCCCCTCCCACGTGATTGTGCCAGGCGCCTGCTCTCATCAATCAATTCATGCCATCACCATCACTTTGGTTGAGTCAATCGAAGCTAAAGCAACGTCCAGTTGGCTGAGCTGATGAACTTGAGCTCCCCGCGTGGGGACCACCTACACAGGCATACAGCTCTGTCACTCCCAACCTATTCTTCTTTGACCTCGAGTGAACCATAGCCTTTGGGACGCTCCTCGTTGATTCAAGAGTCTGACCAGACTTCGCTCCTTAGTCTTTCAACTAAGCGCTTCTACTCGCCTTGCAACTCTTTCCATCAGCTTTTGATGTTGAATCTCTAGCAGGAACACTGGCTCACGCTTTCATTTTGAAGCATCACCGCCACTTTTTCATCACTTGTTGATTTTGAATCTCTCAAGTCTCAAGGTAGGAAAAATAAAGCCCAGCAGAATATTTCCATGAAACTCCTGAACCTCACTCGAGAACGGGAAGCCGGATAACGCAGAGGTCAGAGCGGAGCAGCGATGAACAAAAGATGCAGAGAGAAATGAAGCATCAACGGAGAAGAAAACGGAAGAGATTGTTGGCAAGAGGACAAGCGTTCAGAAAACAATCGTCAGCGAGAGGAGAGGATAAGGTAGGAGCTCTAGCGCGAAAAAGGAAATTTTTTTTTTGAAAATTTTCAAGGATAAGGTAAGAGCTGAATCGCCGATGAGGTAGGAGAGACTTTTTTCTAATTTTTTCAGGGATGAAATCGTTTCATCCCTTTACAAAACAGAACCCGGCCGACTCGCCAAACTCGGCGGGTCAACCGGGTTTATCCCGGTTCGATCCGGTTCACTCCGAGTTGGCCCGGGTTGAACTGACCCGGGGCCAGTGGCTAGATCGGGCCGGCTTTCTGGCCGGTTCGCCGATTTTCGGTCTGAACCGGCCGGTCCGGTTTCCCATACCATGATGTAGAAGTCACCAATTCCATCAAACTCATGGATTTCCAATTCCACATGAAAAGTTTGGATTTCTAATTCTATGTTGATAAAAATTTTTTAATTTGATTTAGGTAGTTTTAAAAGTTAAAAAAAAGATATTTTTTAATTTAGAAAAGCTTTTAGGTCTTTTCATCTAAAAATCATACCTCATTTTTAGGACATAACAAACATACTTTTAAACCTTATTTCCATATCCACATCTATATCCATTTCCATATCTATATCCATCAAAATGAACTCTGCATACCAAACGAGGCATTAGATGTCTTTGTCCGGTGAACTCGCGGACCATCGGCAACGTTAAGTATTTGAATCTCATTACTGTACCAAACCAGTTGTGCAGATCAGCAGGCTTGAGGATGCGAAAGAAGGGCTGGGCTAGGCAAAGGTCGGGTAATTTTAAAAATGGGTCAACTTTTGTTCAACCCCTCTAACCTTTTCTTCGCTTAAGTTATTTTTATAAAACAATATGTATTTAAATATGAATTTGGCAAACGATTAACCCCTTTTATTTATACCCATCATTAGATACAGTTAGATATGTCTAAAGAGCAAGAGACTGGAAAAGAGATCATTTGAATACTGTCTCGTTATAATGGGTTGCCGTGCTAATTGCTACCCTTTGGAGTTTTATATTTGACAAGTATATATTTTTTTTATTGGAGGTAATTATATTTCAAATAATTTTAAACTTAAGTTCTTTTGGGGGCAAAAATATTTTTCTTTTGTGAGTCCTTGAGCCTAACCAATTTACCGTAACTAGATCACGGATAGTAGAAATAGGAGATGCTTAAGAGTGAGTGGACGAGTTAGAAGAGCTTGGCCTGAGACTCAATTATGATGGAACGGGACCGAAGGAGATTATGCGCCCGGTAGCTTTAATAAAAACCATACTACCGATGAGCGTTTAGTAGAGTTGGTAAGGGTTACTAATAGCATTCTTTAGGGTGAGGGTTTGAATCATGGGGAGTGACAGCCACAATAATTAACGCAATCTCAAAGAGGTTGTCCCATCGGTACCTCGCTACCACCGTAAGGTTTCCTTGCGGGATCTGGATTAGTTTGAAACGGACAATGAACTCAGGATACCCCAAGATACCGGATGGTTTATACCAAAAAAACCGTACTGCTTTTTATCCTTATTTAATAACAGTGACTAATTAAGGCTGAAAATTAAATGATCCAATGAAAATAACTCTTAAGTACTTGATTCAAGATTAAAGGAAATTATAGGTTAATATTTTATAGTATTTATGATATTTCCCTATTCCTTTTTTTGAATGTTTATTATTTCCCTTTAAATAATATTTTCATCCAACGTGAAAATTATCTTTGGAATAGTACTTAAAAGGCTAAAGTATATTTTTAGTCCTTTATGTTAACGTTAGATTTCATTTTAATCCTTTATATTTAAAAAGTGCATTTTCAGTTCCTCAAACTTCTCTTGCTAACTCGTCAAATCTAATTGATGACTGTGTAATAAAATGTTGACAAAACATACTTACATTTTAATTTTAATTTAATAATATAATAAATTTGATATTTTAAATTGTGTAAAAATAAAAAAAATTAAAATAATAGCGTTAAGTTTGATGAGTCAGCAATTTCCATTAAGAGAGATTAAAGGCGTTAAGTTTGAAAGACAGGAAGTGCACTTTTTAAACTTAAAGGACCAAAATAAACCTGACACAAATATAAAGGATTAAAAGTATACTTTAATCTAGTTAAAATATTATTACAGGCCACTTTCAGCCTGATTAAACGATGGAGGTAAGATAATGTATGCGTCACCACCCAGTGGATAGAATAATAAGAAGAGAGAGCGGCCATTGACCAATAAGAGTGCACGGAGAATACTAATTATCAATTACAAGTAGTACGTTTTCTAATCTGTTTAATTTTCGAGGCATAATTTTGAAGATAAGTTATGCTGGATGAACGGATGATATCTTCGTGATTCCCAGGGCTGGCTGTACCGCGGAACACCGAATCGTGCGCCTAAGATATTTCTCAGTAAAACATTAATAAAATCAACGTGCGGACAGTTTGGTCATTTCACCACTAGAGCGATCATTGTCATTGAGCGCTGTGCTCAATTTCCAGCCCATATGGCGCCACGTGTCCCGATCGAGATCTCCAAAGATGCGGTGATCGCCTTGGAGCTCCCGGCTTTAGATCTTGTCCACATCATCATGACCACGTCACCAAAATATTACAACCTGGAAATATCTCACTCCTACATGGCACTTCCTGAACGTTCCACACCTCCATTTCGTCCACGTCATCAACCCTGGACGAGCCCAATATCTTCTTCAGTAAACATCCCGTCGCATTATCTTCCTCCCTCCAGCAGCCCTCAGATCGGTCAATCTCTACTTACTAGCGGCATTAAGTTGAAGATTTTTTTTATAAAAATATTTTTGGGTGAAAAATTAATTTGATGAATATTGTTTAATCTGATAATCATTATCATGCAACTCTGATGATTTTGAATGATTTTCTTCTGGATCGAGCTTGGAAATGGAGATTAATGAAGCTTCTGAGGTGGTAATCTGCGCTTCTTTTCTGCCTTTTTTTCTCTGGGGTATTTGTAATGGATATATGATTAATTTTCAAGTTTCCATATTTATAAGTGCCCACGATTTAGCATAAGATGTGATGCATACCACAATTTCGTTTTTGGATATGGAAGACATCTTCTGGGCAGACTGTTGTGAATCTCCTCTGTATGCATAATGGATTTATGTTTTCAGTATAAGTCAGTCACATATGTAATCAATTGGGGAATTTGCAAACTCAAGTGTTCTTCAGCCTACTTAGGGTTCGGAAGAGACTATCCTGTTATTTCGGATGTTGATTCCGATGCTTCCGTAAATTACAACAAGAAGGAGTTCAGAGTTAGTATCAACTCAAGATCTATACAATTTTATTTTTGGTCTCTCAATCTTTTTCTCTTCTTCCTCGCTGTTTTCTTGTTGATTTTGGGGTATGTATAGGTACATTTATTTGATTTTGAAGGGGGGCATATAGTGAGGGGATCTTTGTATCTCAGCCGACAAAGAAATATGTCCTTGGAGTGTTTAATTATTCTATTTCCTGCTCGTACTTTGTGGGGGAAGCCTTAAGCGTTTTGTTTGTGAGCACTGTTGTCTGAGAATATGTATTGGAGTTCATTGTGAAAAATAAAGCGGAACTTATGACATTCTTGCTTGTATAGGTCTGGTTATTTTTTGACCGCATATCCAGTGATTTGTAGCTGCATTGGGCTGAGTTCTGAAAGATGTATCATGTGATGTTTACTGTGCATGAGGGCAAGTTATAACCATTGTGATCTTGGACATTCATAAATATCAGTGCTCTGTGATCTGAATGACAAGGGACGTCCTCATGAGCGTTGATGGTGACGATAAAGAATTTCAAGAATTGGCTCAGCATCTGCGAGATGGTAAAAAAACCACCAAAGAGGGAGTTGTTGGTGAAGAAAATAGTTTTCGTGAGGATGATGAGTTAAAAAGTAATGGAACAGCTGAAGAAGTGAAAGTGGGACAAGATGGGGTTGTGGAAGCGCCAGCCGTCCAGCATATGCCACAACAACAGCCTCAGGGGGCTATTTGGGAGAGATTTCTACATCTCAGATCCCTCAAGGTCTTGCTCGTGGAGATTGATGACTCTACTCGTCATGTTGTCGCAGCACTGCTTCGCAATTGTAGTTATGAAGGTTTGTTGTTATTTGTCAGTTATTAATTCCTTTACATATTTGAGCAGCCCTTGAGACGGGACACAATTTCAATTCATTACGTTTGTAGCACGTTTTCTTATTTTAGGCATGTGGATTTTTTCCCACCTAAATTATAAACGGATGTCTGGTGGTGTAAGTTCAAAATTGAAAAAGTCTTTTATTTTCTGGTGGGGCTAGATAATAAAGATGTGTAATTACTAATTTCATTTAGCTTGATCCTATGAATGAGTCGTCATGGTTGCCTCTCACACCTGTATTGGTGGATTAATTTGCTTTCTGTATAGCTAGGCATATTTCCCATGTGCAACAACTTGTCTGACTTTGCCAAGAAATCCTCTTGAATCAGACAGGAAAAAGGACATCCTCTGACTATTTATCAAATAGTGACTTATGCCTGATAATTTCATTTCTACTGCTGCAAGCAGGGTTGATTTAGTGATCCAGAAGATAGTGTACTGGTTGAATTGAGCTAGAGTCAAGTATGGTGTGGGGAATGAGAAAAATCCAGATGATTAGTATGTCCTCTGGAGAGCGCTCTCCAGAGAGGTCTATGAATTCCTAAGGAGGTTAGGTGCATTGTTAAGCATGGATATTTGAGACAAAGCTCATAATGGTTAGTTATAAAAATGATTGTGTATATTATTTTCAGGGTTCCTTAACCGGAACAGAGTTTGGAAGAGCAACAGGGTTAAGCATTATATTTCTTTGTGTAGTAAGTTACGAAATTTGATGCTGCCTCAGTGGAAAGGTTGCCTTGTTGTGGGTGGGGGAATTTAGTTGGGGCTCTTTCTAGGGGGACATGGGGCTTATCTTAGTTTGTCACTCTAGGACATATGGCTTAACTTTTAGAATATGACAATTTGTTTGGTTTGCTCGTTTCCCGTTCTCATTTTCATGGAGAGTAGAAAACATGAGTGCAAATATAATCGGTAGACTTTAGGTGAGAATATTACCTGTAAAATGTTGTCTAAAATACACCAAAAAAACTTGAAATGTCTAAAAGAATTTTTCATTGTGCTTCCACTCGTTGGCAAGTGAAATAATTTTGAAAGCAAGCAAGCTCCCCTATCCCTCTCTAACCATATGAACCTCGTCAAGTCATCATTACTGATGGTTAAACTTTTTTTTAAAAAGCAAGAAAAATTTATGCCAATGTAGGTCAATTTGATTTGAAAATAAATATTAATTGAAATTTAACTTGCGTACTTTACTGTTGAAATGTTTAAGAAGATGCGAATGAAATGGAATGTAGGAAATAAAAAGGGGATAAAACTAATAACTGTTTTCAAAAACGAAATGCGACCTTATTTTACCACATCTATGTTTTGAGTTAGAAATCTATTGACTGGTGTAGCTTATATGATTGCAAGGCTTTGTTTTTTAAAGCATTAATATATATATAGCTCTTTGTATTTCATTGCATAGAGAGCTTATTGGTCTTCCTACCGGAAAAGGGTGATTGATAAGTATCCTATCTTTCTCTGTGACATATATGATCCAAGTATGCAAGTTTCTGTGGAATTCAATAATTCCTGTGGCTAGCTGTTTGAGATGTGAATTCTTGGGTGCTGGTAATTATAAACAGGTAAAAGTTATGACCGGAAAATACAATGAACAGAAGAAGTGATCCCATTTTTTTTATTTGCTGCCAAAGAGGAATTTTTTTTATTGTTTATAGACATTCAACTGTGTCAACATTAGTTCTGTGTATAGCATTAAACTAATTGCGTGTGTGAACTTCTCCATAAATTTGTACGTGCATAGTACAGTTGCATAAGAAATCTGATATTGCATAACATGCAAATGATCATTGTTAATTTTGTATCTTCTAGTTATCGAAGCAGCAAATGGATTGCAAGCATGGAAGATCTTGGAAGATCTAACCAATCAAATAGATCTTGTCTTGACTGAGGTAGCAATGCCTTTCTTATCAGGCATTGGCCTTCTGTCCAAAATTATGGTCCACAAAACACGGAAAAACATTCCAGTAATTAGTAAGTCTTTGGAGTGTCCATATTGTTATGAATGTTCTGAATTTAGTAATTTTGTTTCTCATGGCAAGCTGTTAAAAAAATCTACACTTTTCTATGGCTTCTAATGACCCTGGTCTGCAGTGATGTCATCTCATGACTCTATGGGTTTAGTCTTTAAGTGTTTGTCAAAGGGTGCCATTGACTTTCTGGTGAAACCTATACGGAAGAATGAGCTTAAAAACCTGTGGCAGCATGTGTGGAGAAGATGTCATAGTGTGAGTGGATTTATTTTCTTTTTGATATTATACTTCCTATCTTTAATGCTGCTGAGTACAATTTATGCATTTAAAACTGTAAAAATTTGCTGGCCATTTCTGTCACCTATGCGATGAATTTGCAGTGAACATTCAAACTTTTTGCTCCTCCTGAGACACCAAATTTATTTATTTTTTTCAAAAATAGGTACTGATGTTTTGATATAGTGCAGGCTTTCCTTCTGTTTATAATGAATCCGAATTGTTTGTTGATTTTTTTTCCAGTCAAGTGGGAGTGGAAGTGGGAGTGGAAGTGAAAGTGGCACGCAGACTCAGAAATCTATTAAATCAAAGAGTCTTGAGAAGTCTAATAACAACAGTGGCAGCAACGATGAAGAAGACAATGGTAGTGTAGGTCAAAATAACGGGGATGGAAGTGACAATGGTAGTGGTACTCAGGTACGACTGTTTTTTATTCACTGAATAGGCCTTGAGATTTCACTCGGGTTCCATGGATGTCTTTCTTTTCTTTCAGTTGAACTCGTTGGTTGCTTAGGTTTTAGAAGTTTACCTATATAGAGTTAGTCATTACCATGTGGTTTTTACGTGTTCCCATTTGTGTGTAACATTTATTATCTGTTTTGCACTACCATACCACTTAATAAGACAATTGTGAAAACCATTGAGTACTGAAACCAACTAAAGCAAATTTTCTCTCTCTCAGAGAAAATGATGTATAAACTCATGTTTCAGTGTCTTGTAACTCTATTTTTGTTTCCGAGCTTTGTCACTGTATTGCTGTATTGGTAAATTACGTATAATCCACCCATGGCTGAAAGGTTACTTTGTCATCCTGTGTTTTGAAAACTGTTATGCTTATGACCTTTTATCTCTCTATTACTCGCCAAAGCTCAAGAAGACTGAAAAACATGCTCTAAAACCCATAGTTTACTCAAGTGAGTAAATGGCTGACTGGTGAATCATTGCCGAAGACACACATAACATGAACTACCACAACTTAGTAACAGTACATTAATGCACTAGGATTCATTCCCTTGACTTTCTCATTGGTATATTTGTACTTGCACCTTATAGGAGCTAAATGCCAAATTGCTGAGTTCCATTAATCATCTCACCCCTGAAATCATTATTTTGTCAAAGGAGGCATCTGGCATGCATGTCTCAGCTGTTATGGTATGAGATGCCATGACAGTCATGATACTTGTCTACTACTTTTTAGAGATCTACCTATGTTTGGTTACGCATATAAATCACTTGCATGTTTAAATAAATTATATTTTAAAATCTTAAAAAATTATGCTATTTTTACTATTAATTAGTGTAAATACTTGTGTGTAATTTATTCCTTCATCCTTGTAAAATTTAGCTTACAGTACAACCTTTCTAACATATTTACATACAATTGTATATCCCAAGTTTGGATATTTTGTTAATCAAAAGGTCATGTTTAATAACCACCTTTGTTGTGCAGTGAGGACAAAATATTTGGCTGTTATATGACATTAGATGTGGCATCAGGGTGTCATTTCTGATATCATCCAATAATCTCACTGTTGGTAGTTACTGATTCTTTTGTATTGTAATCTTTGATTTTATGGGATATTTATTAGGGAAGTTGTTAGCTTATTTTTAGGAGTTAGTTTAGGTTATGTTTGCTCCTATTTTGCCACAGAGAATCTAACCTTACTATTGTCCAAGACGTGCGTTATTCCAGTCCACGTTGGCTCAGTTGCGTCTTCGTTTCGCCATCAACGTTGTGTTCCCAGTCGAAGACCATCGTTCAGTCCCTATCCCCGTCGACCTTGTCTGAGCTATCAAAGCCCATGAAGAAGTCACCCAGTCCTTCCCGTCGGAGCCTACCGTCACTCCATCCTTTTCGACCACACATGTGTCCAGCCAGAGATGCCTCAACCATTGTCGGAGCCCACTGTTGCTCCATCTCCTGGCGTCGACTCCTCTCTACAGAGTTGGATTTCACCCAGTTCGAGTCACTGCCCGTCTTTATCGTGTTCGCGTCATATCTTCGTTGTTGTTATATCTCTCCAGTTCGTGCTTGATTCTTCGTCCAAATCATGCCGTGCTTGTGCTCCTCTTCATCTTGAATCCCAGTTGCACCTCGTGTCATTCAAAGAAACCACTCCATTCGCATTCATCCTGTGTGCTGTGCAAAGCCCATCAACTCCCTCGTTCGTGCTATTCGTGTGAGTGCCCAGGTCGATCGTTGTCAGAGCTGTGCAGATCCCATTCATCCTTTTGACGCGTCATCTACTCATCCTGTTCAATTCCTCCACCATTCGTCCAGTCCAGCTGCTCGTGCCGTCGGTGCCTAGTCATCACGTTCGTCCCATTCGTGCTCATGCTGATCATCGTCACAGTCCTTGCTCTACACGTCCCAATTGCTAGGCGTCTGCCAAAGGCATGGTCGTTTAGCATGTGATGCGTTAGTGGGAGACGAAGCAAGGTATAAGGGAATACATCTTTGGTGGTGGGTCAGCAGGCATCATCATCCCAGGGAAGAAGCAGAACGGCATCGTACTCTGCCTCGACCCCAAACAAAGTTTCTCAGATTCTTCAAAATGTAAAAAAACAAAAGAAAAAGAGATGTAAAAAAACAAAGAGAGAGAGAGAGAAGAGAGAAAAATTTGAAGAATTCTTCATTTGCCTTGCCCATGATAAATTCGAATGCTTTATTGGCAAGTTGGACATGATCAACATCTATGATCCAACTTGAGGGGGAGTGTTGGTAGTTGCTGATTCTTTGAGATTGTAATATTTGATTTTATGGGATATTTATTAGGGAAGTTGTTAGCTTTTTTTTAGGAGAAAGTTTAGGTTCTGTTTGTTTCTATTTTGTCCATATATATGAGGTGTACGTTTCACAAATAAATAAGAGCTTTCTGATCAGAATTCTTCACACACAATTCACCTAATATTTCTGCCATTCAATCCCTGTATCCAAGATACCTTGATATGTGATATAAGGTAAAGATACATTATATCTTGAGCTGCTAGGTTTTATGAATGTGTTGTTGAGAAACCAAAGGTGCACAAGTGGTAAACCCACAGCAGTGCATTTGTAATTTAACCTCTACTGGTAAGTACCCAGAATCTAGGTAGCTTACTTAATCTCTCCTACTCTCCCTCTCAGCAAGAATCTCGCCAAAATGAGTATAGAAGCCTAAGAGAATCTCTGAACAATAATAATCTTCATTCATGCATTGTTTTACATCTGAGTGAACTATTTATAAGCGCAGAAACTAATTGACTCTCCTAAACTAACTGACTCTTCTAAAGACGTGAAAGCATAACTGATTGAGTGGGTTGAGGCATAACCCCATGATCCCCTTTGATTTAGCTAACTGACCCATTTAACAACAGTAAATAATTAAACACTAAACAACAATAAATAATTAAAGACTCAGTCAAGCAACTTCCCTAATCCTACGCCACTAAGCATCCTATCGTCTACCTTTTCTTTCTTTCTGAGTGTATTTGCAACAGTTTGCTTGCAAGAATAGTAATGGGTACTTATGTGATGTGAATGGCTGAATAATTAATTTGACCTCCTGTCTCGTATTGTAACCTTGGGGGTTTAACATTTTTTATATCATTAATTATTAATATCATCCATTATGTTTGGTTCTGCATCTTTCACATCAAATGAATCTCACGCTGTAGATCTAGTCTTGTAGATACTTTGCTAGGAAAAAGGTAATTGCAAATCTCATAATTTCTTTTCTTTTACAGAGCTCATGGACCAAACAAGCTGTAGAAGTTGAC
>JANTPZ010008091.1:0-10359 GCA_025593235.1 Vachellia pachyceras | reverse complement strand
TATGAGGCTGTTTCTGTTTATGATGATATTTGCACCTGTTGTTATTGCTATTATAACTATATGTTTTATTTTTATATTGTTATTACTTAGTAAAATGATTTTTTCTGCTTGTGCTTAATTTTGATATCCAGTGCTGGATATGGCATCGCATACGCCCAAGAACATCCTCATCACTGGGGCTGCTGGATTTATTGCATCTCATGTTGCCAACCGGCTGATTCGGAACTATCCTGACTACAAGGTTGTTGTGCTGGACAAACTTGACTACTGTTCTAATCTGAAGAATCTCCTTCCTTCAAAATCATGTCCCAACTTCAAGTTCGTCAAGGGTGACATTGGAAGTGCTGACCTTGTCAACTACCTTCTCATAACTGAGTCCATTGATACCATCATGCACTTTGCTGCTCAGACTCATGTGGACAATTCATTTGGTAACAGCTTCGAGTTCACCAAGAATAACATTTATGGTACTCATGTCCTTTTGGAAGCCTGCAAGGTCACTGGCCAGGTCAAAAGGTTCATCCATGTGAGCACAGATGAGGTCTATGGGGAGACAGATGAAGATGCTGTGGTGGGAAATCATGAGGCTTCTCAACTTCTTCCCACAAACCCATACTCTGCAACAAAAGCTGGAGCAGAAATGCTTGTCATGGCATATGGTAGGTCTTATGGGTTACCGGTGATCACAACCCGTGGAAACAATGTTTATGGGCCAAATCAGTTTCCTGAGAAGTTAATTCCAAAGTTCATCCTTTTGGCTATGCAAGGAAAACCTCTTCCAATTCATGGTGATGGTTCTAATGTGAGGAGTTATTTATACTGTGAAGATGTTGCCGAGGCTTTTGAAGTAATCCTTCACAAGGGAGAGGTTGGTCATGTTTACAATATTGGTACTAAGAAGGAAAGGAGAGTTATTGATGTAGCTAAAGATATATGCACTCTTTTTAAAAAGGATCCAGAAACTAGTATAAAATTTGTGGATAATAGACCATTCAATGATCAGAGGTATTTTCTGGATGACCAAAAGCTGAAGAACCTGGGTTGGTCCGAGAGGACCACATGGGAAGAGGGGTTGAAAAAAACCATGGAATGGTATACTAAGAACCCTGACTGGTGGGGTGATGTCTCTGGAGCATTGCTTCCTCACCCAAGGATGTTGATGTTGCCTGGTGGAATGGAGAGATTTTTAGATGGATCTGAAGATGAGAAATCTGACTCTTATGACTCAACTAATCCTACGATGATTGTTCCATCACCCAGGAGTGCTGGTTCGCCGCAGAAACCTGCTTTTAAGTTCTTGATTTATGGAAAAACTGGCTGGATCGGTGGCCTGCTAGGAAAACTATGTGAGATACAAGGGATTCCATATGAATATGGAAAAGGTCGCCTACAGGATCGTGGATCTCTCGTGGCAGATATATTGAATGTGAAGCCAACTCATGTCTTTAATGCAGCAGGAGTCACTGGCAGACCCAATGTTGATTGGTGTGAATCTCATAAAACAGAAACCATCCGCACCAATGTTGTTGGTACTTTAACATTGGCTGATGTCTGCAG
Source organism: Vachellia pachyceras (assembly GCA_025593235.1). NCBI lineage: Eukaryota > Viridiplantae > Streptophyta > Magnoliopsida > Fabales > Fabaceae > Vachellia > Vachellia pachyceras. Next base: position 8,802 of record JANTPZ010008091.1, on the reverse strand, counting down.
AGAGAATGGCCTGTTGATGATAAACTATGCCACTGGGTGTATCTTTGAGTATGATGCAAAACATCCTGAGGGCTCTGGCATTGGATTTAAAGAGGAAGACACGCCTAATTTCACTGGTTCTTACTATTCCAAAACTAAGGCCATGGTAAGTCCCTTTTTTTCTCAGTATTGACTTTAGTGATAGTGATAGATGTGTGATGTAGAAAGAATGGTGAGAGAGAGAAACTAGAGAAGAAAAGATAGAGAGGGAGAGAGACTGAAATTCACTGTATTATTCAGATTCTAAGCATAGGAAATGCATTTGATGGTTACCCCTTTTTAATAGGTAACGGCTAGCTAGGGTAACGGATACTAACGACTAAACAATGAACTTCACTAACTCAACTACCATATGGCTTATGGGCTTACCATAAGATTTGTTTCAGATAGTTCTATTACGAAATCCTGATGGTGACTCTTGAAATTGTTTTTCCAGGTTGAAGAGCTTCTGAGAGAATATGACAATGTCTGTACTCTCAGGGTACGCATGCCAATCTCATCTGATCTGAACAATCCACGCAACTTCATCACCAAGATCTCTCGCTATAACAAAGTGGTCAACATTCCAAACAGCATGACTATCTTGGATGAACTTCTTCCTATTTCCATCGAGATGGCGAAGCGAAACTTAAGGGGAATCTGGAACTTCACAAACCCCGGTGTTGTCAGCCACAATGAGATCCTTGAGATGTACAGAGACTACATCAATCCCAGCTTCAAGTGGACCAACTTCACCTTGGAGGAGCAAGCCAAAGTGATAGTTGCTCCCAGGAGCAACAATGAGATGGATGCATCAAAGTTGAAGAAAGAGTTCCCAGAATTGCTTTCCATAAAGGAATCGCTGATCAAGTATGTGTTTGAGCCAAACAAGAAAACCGGTAAAAACTAAGCAGCAGCATTAGGAGACATCAGAACTATTCTGCTTCTGCAGATTGTTGTCAGATGATTCCGTGGCATTTAGATTCATTGATCATTTCTTTGTTAGTTATATTTATATGCAGTTACTGGTTGTAGTGTTTAATAATCATGGTTCTTTTCACCTGTCATTCCTAATTATTTAGTCTTGTCTACCACTGAATAGCTTTATTTTCTCTGCAAACTTGTTTTAATAATATCCCATTTTGTTGATCAATTTTGTATCTCCTCGGCATTGAGGTATAAATTTAATTTCCTTGTTTCATTAAGTTATGTATTATAGAACATCGCTCTTCTGCAAAATGAAGTGAAATCGTGATGTATTTATCCATTATTTTTTGTATTATGATTATATTCCTTCCATATTTGATCAAGTAAAACATTGGGAATTCTCTCTCTTTGTCATTTGCTTTTATAATTTTTAAGTAACTGGACTATTATTAGTTAGTGACAGTGAAGCCTATATACTATTGAGGGGGGAAATAAAAATTTTAACTGGTGCTTTTTTTCCCCTTTAAAAATCATCCATATAGGCCCTATATTACTGGGCTTGGATTGAGATGTAGGCGCCCACGAGAAAAATGAACTCGACTTTGTTTTCTTTCTTTTTCTTTGTCTGTCCTTTTCTTTTAACAGAAAAGTTTCAAGTGAGTGGCGTTCTAAGCTTTTCAAGGCTATTGTATGCTTTTGGATTAAAAGACGTTTACACGTATTTTTTTTTTGGAAGATTAAATCATATCTATTATACTTAATTAATTAATTTATTTCATTTCTTTAATATACCTAAATTAATTAAGTAACTCTTATATTAATAACTGAATAAATATTACTCCTTATTTTAATATAAGAATTAATTAACTTTTTTAGAAAAATTAAAAACTTAATAAATCATTTAATTATAGCATATATTCTAACATATTTACGCCTATTATTAGATTATATATCAACTTATGAGTTAAGTAAATTAATTAGAGAAAAATAATAAATATCTCAATTAATTAATTTCTTTAATATTTTTAAAAAATCAATTGGCTTTTGTTCGAATATCCGTCATCTAATCCTGTAATAAAAAGCATGATGAACCCCGCTATTGTTTTTTATAGCTAGGCACATTTATCTATATAACTTTATCAAAATTTCACTCATAGCATGTTACTACTTTTCATCTCTATCTTAGAGCGAACATAGAGGTTAATTAATGTAGTGTATCAAAAGAAATGGAGTGAGAACGCTGTTTAACAATAGCTAAATCTTTAGTTCATATCCATATCTTAAACCTTTTCGATCTTATGTTTATCAAACTTCTATAATCATTTTTAGAAGCATTTTTAAACAAGTCAAGACGAAACCCATTTCACATATTTACTTTAGATTGTATAAAATCACTTTTCAGAAGCTAATCTATCTCAGACTGGTACAACTATAGTTATTAATTTGATTACTTTTTAAATCAAAATTTTGACTTTTTTCACATAAAATTGTGCTTAAATCAACATTCTTTATTTTCTACATGAAAGTTTGTCGGTTTTTCTTACCTGATCATTGCATTGAAAAAGAAAATAATTCATACCTGAAAGTCCCTTTCAAGTCTTAACTACATATACATAGGTGCCGTTTGGCAAATTGCCATAAGCACTTATAACCACATTTAACAATGTTTTTCTACAAAACGAGACAATTTCCTACACATATTTGTTCGACTTGTGTGAAAGTACCCATAAGCACTTCTCTACCGCGTTGCCAAACGGACCTGTAAACTATTTTAAAACAAGTCAAACGGTATACTGAAACGTATAATTGCATTTTTTTCACTTCTCCCATTTTAAATTTTGTTTTTTCACTTAACATTTATTTTGGTACAACCAAACATTTTAAAATCTATCGAGCTATCTTAAAATGTTTCAATGGTGTACTAGAAATGAGACTTTGAAAAGTCCATTTAGCCATCTGAACTCTAAATACACAATCTCGCACAATGTGGATAGCATTTCTAGTTGTCCAAAATGTCCAATTCAATAATATTTGATCCAAGAACAGAACAATAATACCCCTTCGTTCCTTCTTTATTATTGAAAGAAAAGTAGGGCAAAGGAGGCGTCCTTAATTTTTCCACTTTCCAGCATTCAGCAAACAGAAGAAACACGTTAATCAACATTTGGGATCCGTTCTGTTAGCAAAGTACTTTTCACTATTAACGTTTCAAGGTTAGAAAATTTAAGAATGTTATAGAACACTATACTAACTAATGGGTGGAGCAATACCAGGTAGCCTGAGTGAGAAGGTACAGCATTAGCCTTCTCAAAGCCTACAGCCTGAAACACCAAAATTCATGAACATTCAGAGCTACAGTGAAGGCGGCAGAGAAAATTAGGATTGAAGTCCTAATCTACTGTACATTTATTTTTTATAAGCACAAATATACTCCTAGTGAAGGTGATTCTATTCAAAACAATATAAAGCATTAGATGTAAGCACTTCTTTCAACGGGAATTTGAATCTTAATTTGTTGTATCATAAAGAATTGGCCCCTTTCCTAAACTCAACCCCATAGTCCTAATCCACTTTACATTTATGATAGGAAGTGAGACAAAAAGGTGAAAGTGTGTAAGGGCCTTTGCCCCCTCCTCTTTCTACTAATTATATTTTTTCTCTTCATTTTGCATAATTCCTTCACTCGCGAAACATATAGAAGGTTCCCCTTTTAAAAAATGAGCAGGAAAAAGGTTGACTTACGTGAATAATTGGGTGCGGTTACGAGAGAGCTGAGGCCGTTTGATTGGAGACAGTATCAAGTTCCTCAAAGTCATTGACGGGTTACTAGTTGCACCAGCCCCATAAACAGGATGAGCTCCTCCTCCAACCCTTCTATTCACTGTATCTCCCACAAGAACTGCTTGCTTTGCTGGTGAACCCACAGAGATATCAAAGTGACCGGAGTTATTGCTATTCTGTCTAGCCGGCCATACGTCCTCTCTTGGCCCTGGAGTTTCAGGAGTGATCACCGGCCAACCTGCACCAAGTAAGTTACCTAGTTTTGGAAACATCTATGCAGAAAAGAGGTCATATAGTTATACTATGTCATCAGACGCTTCAACAGATCACAAGGCTAGCTGAATGTTTTGCATAACTTAAATGGTGGATGCCAAATAGTATTGTCAGATAGCTTAAGGAAAAGGAAAGGCTACCTTTTCTGCCAGTTTCTCTCTCATCCATTATGTTAGGTGGGTTGGAGAACAAATCAGTCTCATTCCTGGAATAGAAGTTGCTTGCAGGCTGTATGGCAGATCGTTTCGCTGACTCAAACTCACCCCTCAATTGATCATACATTTCATCTAATTTTCTCTTCTGCCTGGAATCGAAACAAATTAGGCATCAAGATCCAGATCATCTGGTTTCAATGGGCCATTAAAGGGACACAATGACAAAGACCTGGATTTTTCTGCAAATTTTTCCTGGAGCTCTTGCTTGTCCTTGGATAAGGTCTCAATTTCCTGTTCCATCATCTGACACCTATTGGCCATTTTTTGGTAGGCAGTATGCACCTGCTCTAGCTTTTCTGTAAACTTTTCTTGCATCATCTCAGCTTTCTGTTGCATCATCTCACATTTCTGCCGGCATTGAGCTACAATCCTGTTCACTTTATACTGCATCTCCAGTTCCTTTTGCCCAATGTAGAACGTCACACTTCTGTAACATGTCTTAAACACTGGTTTGTTCAATGGAAACAAATGGCCCGTTATAATCTTAATCTTTTGAACGAGTTTTCACTAACTTCTAGTTTACTTCATCTGACTGCATAGCTACAACTAGGATGACATTATATTCTCTATTTTCTGTATAGGTTCCTCTAATCAATGTGCTTATAAAGGATACATATCTGTGGAGATACTCCCGCCATGGCCATCTGCAACAGTAAACAGCACAAAGATGCGGAGGTAATGAGAAGTCAAGAAAGTTAGAGTAGAAGTGAAAGGAAATAATCAAACTATAATATTTTAAAAAGTACAAAATATGAAAGCTGAAAGCATATGTTAGATTCATATAGTTAACACAACAATACCTATATGATATAAAACGTATATGATGTTGAAGTCTGTATATGTTATAAACAGTATAGCTTATATTATTTTTTTTGCTAAGAACAGGCCCTAACCTATATTCTAGTTCAGTAGAAAGCTAACTTACATTTATCCATTCATCACTAGGACTGATATCCACAGGTTTCATGAGACTGATGACAAACACAAAAAAAAAAGACAAGAGTGGGTCGTTATCAGATGCAGAAATAACAAAATCAAGTATCAATGGCAAAAGTTTCGTATTACAGCACAACTATAACCAAAAGATGTGGGGTAATAAGTGCTTCCGCTACATGTCCATTTTAATCGGTATTCATATCATAAGGATCAAAGGTAACAATAAATTATAAATTAGAGGAAAACCATATTTTAGAAAAATGCTGGCAATCAGGTGTTGGCAGACAATTAATTCAATCAGACAACCATTTTTTTTATTCAGGATAATCACGGCAATCACAAAATCATGTCCTCCCTTTCGTCAGGAAATATTCTGCAGGTCTCAGTTAATTTCGTACCTCTTTGAAAGCACCTGATCACAGATTGGGCATACTCCATCATTACTCAATATTTTATTAGCATCATCTGTGCCTTTTCACAGTGTTAAGGAAACAATATACATATCAACTAATAGCCACAAGAAACAGAAAATACAGAACAAACAATCCCATTTCATGTTGATTTCAGGAGTCTGGATACACAAAAGGTGACCACATGTTGTGGAAATGGCACGCCCTTCTAATTCTCTCCAGCATGCATTGCATCTCATTTCAGCTGTCAAATGCTAACTTTAACATGGGTCAAAATACCTACAAGTCAAAACAATGCATAAACGTTTTTCAAGAATTAAAATGACGACCAGAATCACCTAGATTTAAGCCCCGGAAAAAAGAAAGGTATCTGACGACCAATAAAGTGTGCTAGTAAGCAATAGGATTCCAGATTAACTTTGGCTGAGGATGAATGGATACATATTCAAAGAACAAAACCCAAGGAAACTGCATACATAAACTCTGAAACTCAAAATGCTAATAGAAATGCATCATTACGTAATATGGACACACTACCTCATGATCCAAACTCTACGGACTGCAAACCCCCCAGGTTATGAGAATGCAGCAAAAAGAGAGAAAACAAGGGAAATATATTCAGATTTCATCCTTAAATTACAATAGAACACAGAATGTATCCATCGCTTTGATTTTTAATTCCCCAAAACAGAACAATATGGTACAATGGGGAAAAAAAATCAAAACTCCTTGTCGCTGTGGTTACTTTAAAAATCAGAGCCGAAAAATTAGATCTTATGATATTGGAAGTTATCCTGTCTCATGATTAACGACGATGAAAATTCTAGGTAATATACCTCTTGCAATTCAGACATTCAAAAGACAACTTCGGTTGGTTAATTCACGATTTAAATTTCACTAGCATCCGCCAGAAGGAAATACCTAAGTTATCGCGTCATAAACTTGCCTGATTTTTCTCTCTGATCTTATTAAAAAGTGATGCAAATAACAGAAGGGCCATCTGAGAATGCTTACTTAACTCTCCGAGCTTTTGCGGCCTTCCTCGTTTCAAGAAACTTCAATGTCCTTGCATAAAACCAAAGTCTAACAACTGATGTCGAAAAACAAACTCTTCTTCTAGTTTGGACCAGCATAAACTAACAAAAGTGCAAAATCAACTTATTCATCTTCCACATTCTGAAAGAAAATCCGAAAAAGTATATCACAATTTGAAACTAAAAATTTTCCCCCTCAAATACGACAATGAAAACCTAGTGGAAGAGGAAAAATACGAAGACGCAAATTTCGAAATTGAGGGGAGATGCAGGATTAAGGACGCAATACCTTCGCAGACTTTGAAAGAGATCAGAATGCAGATCGTGAACTTGACAGTTTCTAATCGTGTAGAAAGCAATGAGCCAGAGAAGGATTTTCGCGCGAAGGCTTTTTCTGAGCAGAGTCACGAACTGCATGAAGAAATCGGCGGCAAAGCCAAGACACCGACTTTCCAAATGAAAAAACGGTTGATGGAAATACTTCAAAATATTTTAACTCAGGAAAAAAAACAGAGAGATTATACATATATACAAACTCCTGGAATTATAAGATTTTTTTATATTACCGTTTTTATTTTTTAATTTATAAAATAGTGTCAACTTGCTTTATTCGTGTTAATTTTTAATTTGAATATGATTAATAATTTTATATATTAATTTCATAGAAATTTTTTTTAATGCGGTTATCTTAAGGATATTGATAAATTTAATTTTAATTATTCAAGTTTTAAATATATATAATAAAATTTTTGTTATTTTATAATTAATTAATTACATACTTTTAACGGTTTGCTTAAATTTATAAAAGTAAATCTAGTTTATATTCTCATCACTGGTTTGCTTAAATTTGTAAAACCAAAATCATCCACTGCTTTTATAAAATCTATCCAATGCTTGAATAATCTCCATCCCTAAGAAAAAAATAAATGGAATTTTCTTAAAATAGATTATTTTCCGAAAAAAACCTAAAAATCAAATTTCAAATTTTAAAGGCATTTAATTAAAATTTTTTCAAAAAAAACTAATATAAGTGCTATAAATGAAAATGTTTTTGCTATTTAAAATAAAAAATATATTAAGAGTTTAAAAAGTGAGACAAAATTGAAATAAGAGAGTGGAAAAATAGATGACAGGACCATATTTCAATGAGATATTTCAATTCACTATATAATTTATGTTTTACACAAGATTTTCATTTTTCTAGCATTTAAGTAATTTTAAGTAATGCATACTATAGATTTAAATTCAAATATTTCTTTCAATTCGTATAGTACTACTATTGTTTAGATTCTTTTATTGATGCATTTTGATTTTTTTAAAAGGATAACTCATTATATTAATGTTTTCATTTTAAAAAAGAAAATAGTTTACCATTTATTCTTTAATATAAAAGTCAATTAACATTTTAAAAAATTAGAAAATTAATTAACTAAAGTATTTAATATTTTTTAAAATAATTTACCTTATTTATAAATTGATATATATTATAATACATATAAATATTGATATATATATATATAAGTCTTTCAAAATTTATATCATAATTAAGTCGTTCATTTATTTCTTTAAAGCTCTGTAAAAATAACTATCTCTTATATATTAAGGATTATGTGCCTGTTTGGGAAGTCATTTTTTCAAACGGTTCACGTAAGCGAGACAAAACCATCTCGAAATCTGTAAAAACCATCTCGAAATTCATAAAAACCATCTTAAAATCCGTAAAACCATCTCAAAATTCCCAAAATGCCTCAAAATCTGTAAAATTCATTTTCCCAATGGAATTCTAACAAGCACTAGATAACAAGAGGTAACATAAGTTTCATTCACAGGTCAAAATAAGTGTCCTTGAACGTAAGTGGGAAAGGAAGAAAAGAATTAGGTGCAGGAGTTGAACGCTGTAAATGCAATCCATCGTGGGTCACATTTACAAATATTTTAGACTATGATATGGTCATGCTCTAATTACTTGAAAATATGAAACAACGGGTTAATTCCTTACAAAATATTAATAAAAATAATAGTAAAACGTTTTATAATTAAAAAATTAAATTGTTCATTCAGTAACGAAGTAAAGTTTGAATTTTCTTGAGAGAAATAACTGTATTTAATGTCTAATAATCTTTTGAATATGATTACCTTCAATACAATTATATCCGTATTTAGCAAAAAACAAATTATGAATGGATTAAACAATAAGGGTTGTGTATA
>JANTPZ010008086.1:0-12765 GCA_025593235.1 Vachellia pachyceras | reverse complement strand
CGCACCAGTGAGTCCAACCTCTCTCCTTCGTCTCGCTTTGAATCTGATCCAGCCTCTAGACTTTTTCTATTTTATCCGTTTTCATATTCTCCATTTCTCTGCGTAATCTATAGCCCTTGCATATATAATCCCTTTTGAATGGTTGGGAAGTTTCTGATACAATTATTTTTGTTTGGAAATAATCTGTGGCAAGGCAAGATATGATCTGTAACTATGTTGAGGCTATATAACTATATTTTGCCCACGAGCTTTTTGCCTTTTAATTTGTAGCCCTTGCTGTTTGAGATAGGCTTGAGTCGCTGTGCAATCAAAACAAAACGCTCATGGTATGGGGGTGGTCACGGGTAACCTGTTACCCGTGACACCCCGCCCGTTTAGACCCGTACCCGTGGGCACGGGTCTAAACAGGTTAGACCACGGGTACGGGGTGCCCCGTACCCGTGGTCTCCTTAACGGGCGGGACAAGGGGCACCCTCCGGGGTAGCCCCGCCCGCCCGTTGCACACCCCTAGGCGGGGATATATATGGAGTATTTCTGTCTTTATCCACTCTGTACGCACAACCTATGACAGATCACATCGTTACAAACCTCTCCTGCCTTCATGGTTAAACAGTAAAAATATTATACATAGAAAAATATGAATTTAAACACTTTTTTTTTTCCTGTGGCTCCTATGGGCATGACAGAGGTCAACGCTGAGGAGGATGGAGAGTCCTTTTACTTGGTATATACTATAATAGTATTTTACCATTCCACTCTTCCGTTTCTTGACTTGAACGGGTAACAAACGTGGTTTGCCAAAAGAGGCAAAATTCCAAAACTTTTGCAAAGCCCAACGCTGTCCCCACGCCACCAGACTGACCCTCATATGTATCCTCGCCTCCTTCCCCAACCCTCTACATTCTCCTTCGATCACATTCGTACCTCAACTGGTGCTGAGTTCCTTATACACACACACACAAATACACACCCTCAGACCCCTCCATCGTCGTCTAAGCCGGCGACTCAATTCCACAGCCACTGTCATCTTCGGCAAGACCCTCACCCCTCTGCTATCTCCATCCGTAACCTGGTCAACCACTTCACCGTACACTCCATTATGAACCCTCCCAATCCCACCGCACAGGGCACAGTCTCAGATGCTTCTCAGGCTCAGAAATCCACACACCGCCAACCCCATAAACGACAAGCTCGCAGGAGACTCCACACCGCCAGGCCCTACCACCATAGACTCCTCAACATGGCTGAGGCTAGGAAGGAGATTGTCACCGCCCTCAAATTTCACAGAGCCTCCCTCCAAAAGCATCCACCCAAACAGCATCTTCAACTCCCCAGTTCTCACCAACAAGTACCAATTATGTCCCGCACAAATCCCACCAACAGTTTCTCCAATCTCATAGATGATTTTTCCTTTTCATCTCTCTCTCATCCTACTCTATCGTCCCTTCCAAATCCTTTGAACTGCCCCGCGGCCCCCCCATCTGCTCCACCGCTAATTCCTGGAAGCCTCCGTTACAAACTTCCCAATCGCGCTCTCGGATTGCACCTTAATTTTCAGGATTTCGACAACTTAGATGCTGTTCTTTATTCACACTCATCGTCATCTACTCCTTCACTTTCTGTGCCGACGACGGATCAGGATGTTCCTTCGGTTGCAGTATCACAGGGAGAGGGAACTTCTGCTCCGGCGAATGCCATCGACTCCTTTGCTGCCACTGAGGTTGCTACGGGCGACGGAGGAATGGAGGAGATCCTGTTGCAGGGAGAACGATGTCAAGCTGAATGGAACGACGCTGGAACTTTAGTCGCATCAGTTCTGTGGCCCAAGTTCGTGAAGAACATGGAGCACCAATCGACTGAAGATGATGCGGCGCACACTATTTTTGATGGACCCGTGCAATTTCCCGATTGGTTGAATGCAAATGAGAGGTGCTTTGAGCAGTGCTCGCAGGAATACGTCGTAGATCCGGCTTTACCCTGGTAAGTTTAATGCAACTCTCAGAATTTGGCATTCGTGAATCTGATTAGGGAGTGTTTATTGTTAGCTCGTAGCACGGGATTTGGTCCCATGAGTCATTACTCTGTTTTTATTCTTTTACTTCTTAGGAATTGGCAGATTTAATTCTAAATGATTTTCTATCGATTAGGTCCCATGAGTCATTCTCCATGAGTTGCTATGCAGGCGAAGGGAAAAAAAAAACATGTCAAGATTTGTAAAAATATCTCAAAATTTATAAAATATCTCGGAATCTGGAAATTCATTTGTCCAAACACATTTTATTGTTGGAAACTGTGGATATTGATTAGGTCTGTTGATGAGTCTATGATTTCCAGTAACCCTGCGCGCCTGGTGGAACTGAACTAACAACAGATAAAATTGATCTGGATTGTGTTTGAAAATGGAACGATGATCATCAGATTGTTTGATTTGCTTAATCTCCAATTTTATATTTTGGCAGAAATTGTCTAGCCCAAAGCAGTTTAATGGGATCCACTATCCCAAATGGGCTTTCTTTCTCGCCCTGAAATGGGCCCAATATGCTTAGCGAGCGTCTGATGAGCTTTCTCAGTATTTGGTTTGACACCAACCGGGTGGGATCAATCGAATAAGTTAGTCTCTCCTAATATAACAAATAAATATTTAAACCCTAGCTAGAAGAGAAGAGGTACCCACACCACATTTAGTGCTTAAAATACCTCGAACAGGATTTCATAATATTTCCTTCAATATGAGAATACTTGTGTTTTAACAAAAGTAGAAACAAAAAGGATTCGGTTTGGCTAACCTAGAATTGTCTTCTGCTTTTTTTTTTTTCCGTTTAAAAGATGGCATGAATCCTTTACTTTTGGACTTTTGAACAGATACTAATCATTTTCTTTTTCCGTGACTTTGGGTACGCACCACACAGCCTGGACATAGGCGATTTTGAATGTATGGATGAAGAGTGGTTAGCATGACAAGGGATTAATTTGTGGATGAAGATTGGTTAATTAGCAGCATGACAAGGATTAACCTCTATTTTGCTGGGTTAAATTTCAGAGGATGCTTTTTAGGTATACCTAGTCCCCCTCCCTTCTCATGAATAAGCCTTGCTCCATCTAGCTCAGGAATCAGGCCGCATTTAAATAATACCTAGGAGAGTATTACATTTTTTTCTCGATTTTGTCCTTGTTCTTCATTTCTTGTTTTTATGTAGAAACTGTCATTCAATGTATGGAATTGTCATTTTGACAGTGAAAGAGAAAAAAAACACAGAGAAAACGATGAGGTCTTTCTGATCCTAATTATAGAAATTATATAGCTAATTTACAGATTTTTTTTAAAAAAAATATTTTAGATTTTTTATTTATAACATGTATTTGTTTTCAAAAACACCTCGTTTAATCACTATCACCATTGATAAAAACTGCCATTTAATTCAATATATGCAATCAATGTATGGTATGACTTGAGAAAATGTTCATAACTTTGAGAGATAGAATGAAATGAATTCTTACATTTATAATAAAAGCAAAGCTCTTTACTAGCTTGTACATTTAGGATGCGATGGAGAGGGAGTGTAACTTATGACTCGTTTGGTACGATGAAATTGATTTTGGTGGAAATGAAAATGGAGATGGAGATAGAAATGATGGAAATGAGGATGGAAATGGATATAAATATAAGAAAAAAATGAGGGGTCAAAAAATCAATTTCATGGAATTGAATAGAATTCCATGGGTTACATCATTAAATTCATTTCTACCCATTTTGAATTCCATTTTCAATTCTACCCCCAATTCCACCATACCAAACATAGGAAATGAATTCAATTTCCAATTCCACCTCCCAATTCCACCGTAACAAACATAGCATTACAGATTGGGTGACTGCTATTATGTTTTATACACCACTGAAGTTCATGTGCGAACTATAAAAATTATATATAAAATTAATATACAAACCAACGTTCTCTGCAAATATAAGAGGCCTCGACAATATTGACAATGGGTATGAAGAGAAAGGTCCAAGATTCAAGCTCTCTATTTCCTAGCATTTCCTGCCCGGCCAGCACGTTATACTCATTGCCATATAAAAAAAATGGTACTGCTCCCAGAATTGAGGAGTCAACCGTACGTGGGTGGTTCAAAATGAGGAAGGTATATAGAATTGGAAGGTTTTAAGAGAATTCCTAGGTAGGAAAAGTTAAAGCTGTGAAGGGAAGTGGATCCAGTTGTAACGTTTTGGCCATTCAGAAACAATGGCAAAGTGAAACCCACGTTTTTCATTGTGTATATTTCGTAGTATTAATTTACGCCTATCAAAATATATCCGATCGAGCATGTACGTGCATATATATATACGTACCCATATATTTATATCAGATTCATTCCCTGTTGTGTGTCATCTCTGCGTCGCAACATGTCTGCGTCAAACTTGCCATTATAAAAAGCACACGAGTTTAATTAACATAGGCATGAGCATAAATCGAAGGTTTTCTATTACAACCTACGAATTCGAACATGGATATAGTTTTTAATAACCACTGGTGTAGTTTTCGTTGATATCTATAGATCCTCCACTAATCCTCACTGCTATTAATTTCCATCTAATATCGTCTCTCAGATGTGGACAGTTTCATTTAGTAAGAAAAACTGCTCAAATTCTAAAGTGGTCGGTAAGTAACACATGAACAATAATCTAGAATTAATACTACTTGACTCCAGTTTTAAACCGGCCACTTATATTAATGGTAATTAATTCTCTAACTTCAAATGTATCACACTACTAGGAACGTACTCAGGCAAATTAAACTAGGTTTATTTGAGGAGCGTCCATGCAAGCCTCCGAAAATGCTTCAAGTTAATAAATCTAATTACGTTAATCACTCTATCTTTTGCCTGCTGGTCATATGATCGGTTAAACTGTATAACCCACAAGGGTTTAGACGCCATTTTTTCCCCTTCTAAATTTGGACCACTGATGACTGTTTTCATTCGATGGTCTATTGATGTTTGAAAGTGCGGTAGATGACACGACCTGATCAACTTTAAATGGCCAATAGATGCACATATATGTATAGGTTTTCTTTAAAAAAAACAGCAAGGGAACTCCGTTCCCAAAACGGTACACAAGCAAGTGAGACAAAACCATCTCAAAATCCGTAAAAACCATCTCGATCGAAATCCATAAAAACCATTTTGAAATCCATAAAACCATCTAGAAATCCGTAAACTCCTCTTTCCTAACGGAACTTATTTCTCTCCTAAACACACCCAAACTTGGGTTATTTCTTAAATGTATAGGTGAAAGAAACAATTCATGAGGACACATGTTTATCATTTTGAGAAAGTCACATAAGGCCAGGGTGCTATAGATGGTCAATATTAATTAGGTAGATCTAGAAACATGTTTTTTCTATGTAAATATATACATGCACTTAATCAGACAACAGGCCCCCTGCGAATTCCTAACAGGCACTGATAATCAATCACCCTTGAGCTAGGGAGTGCTAAACCCACGACATAGATGATCAGATGCTAACAGGGACTATAGTGTTAATTTAATTTGAAAGATACTAGATGGAAATTAATAGCAGTGAGCATTAATATAGTTGCTTTGAATGGAGGAGAGAAGTGTTTTTTGTACGAATCGGCTTGCTCATCTCTAATCATGCTTTATCAACAATTATTAATGCTCCCTCACTTTTCAAAGGATGTGAAGAATATGGCACCAGTTTTCACTCTCTTGTTTCAAAATGATCATTAGACACATTCCATTTGGAAACACGGTAGATAAATACTTTTACGCAAGTCGAGGTAAATATGTGGAGGAGATTATCTCGTTTTGCGAAAAAACGTTATTAAACATGCTTATGGGGAGTAAATAAGCTTTTCCAAACAAGCACAGTATATTTTGTACCCTAGCAACATAAAAAAAACTCATAAATAAAAAATCATGGGATCTTGTTGCAATCTTCAGACATTAGTGACTACCCTTTTAATTAAGGTTCAAAAAACATGACTAGACGGATCAAAGTGGTGGTTCAAAGATTAATTATGGGTCAACTCGAGATCAATTCAGAGTTAGACCTGTAATAATTTAATTTAATTAAATGGGTAAAAGTATTCATATTTTAATCATAGAACTATTTTTAAAAATTTATATTTAAAATATTCTGTCACCAACAACCACAATAGTATATAATATTATAATAAATAATAATGAAGAAGACTTTGGATGCTTTTTATGACACGTATAGGATCACTGTAGAATATTATATTGCATTTTTCATCAAAACCCAAAAGGTAGATCGCCCAATCAGTTCAGTCCGAGTTATTGTATCATGTTTTTAACTCAAAAAATTACACATTAGATTGGAGGGATTTTTACCCGTAGGATTAAAAAATTCGGATAGCAAATACTCATTGTTCAACTTGTAAATTTATGTTGTGGTAAATACAGTAGTAAATATTTTTTAGTTGTATATCTGTATCATGTAAACAGTACAGAACTACTTGTAATTCAAATCCCTGAGTTTACATGTAAGTGATAAATATTTGATGACATTTTTAACCATTAATATATGAATTTCATATGCCTCATAAACACGAGTTCTTGAACATGTGTCCATTCAAATGCGAAAAAAAGAACATCATCCTCAGCTGATTGGATCCTCATATTTTGAAACGTATCCTTACATAATCCTTATCTAATGCGTGCAAGCCCATTAAATTTAATCTCCACTGCCTAAATTATATTAATGTATGCATGCTTTTATCTTAAATAAATTATGATGAAGTAAATAATATTAACCTTTAATTATCAACTTATAAATCAACAATAAAACTGTATTCGATAAATTACAAAAAAATAAATTTAATTAATTTTTCCAAACCTCATCTAAATGGCTCCACAAACAAAATAAAATGCTTCCAGGCAAGGTCACATGCTTTTGATGGGGGCCCAACTAAATATTATATATTACTACATATCTATGATTGGTTAATGATCACTGATTATTAATAGTTGAGTGTTGAAGAGTAAGAGGTGAGAACCAACCCCTATCAACTTATAAGTTGTTTTTTGGGGGGCAGACGACATTTTAGAAGACTGCTTTCGGATATCCTCTCTAATACTCTTATTAAACTACTCATCCCTATCAGAAAAATACCATTTAGTAACTTACTAAATGGTTATTTTCCAGAAAATTTTCATTCAATGACAGAAAATATTAGCGACCCTCATTTAACAATGGAAAATAGCCATTTAACAATGGAAGACATTTTGCTGGTAGTGAATCTCGATCATTATATTAGATAGTCACTTAGTCTCTGAATATAATATATAGTTCAAGGATAAGTTATTTGGTCTGCATGTTTTTTTGACAAAAGTTTATTATATTCTGGGAGTTGGGAGAGTATATGGGTAATTGATTATTCAAATGAAAAATTATAAATGCCGTATAATTAGAAGCTGAAAGTTAAAACTCTACAGATAATTTCGCCTTCACGGTAAAATCATAAGAATTTAATTTAATTTGGAGGTCTCGACTGTTGGAATAATTCAACAATGGACCACATATTACACTTATATGTGGTGTCATTATTTTTTGTTCTGATCCAAATATAAAGTGATCTACTAAGGTTTAAAAAATTAAGTTGGCTCAATTAGGTGTCATAGACTAATAATACTAAGGCCCGATTTGCTGGCCCGTATTGATTTATGGGCTGAATAATGGGTCCACATACAAATACAAGGCTATGATCCTCGGGTTAGTTAGGGTTAATAACTGCCTTGTTTTCCCATTTGCAGACGGTTTTTCTTTTTTTCTCTAGTGATAACCTGGTTGATCTACTCCTTCCGTCAAACGTATCCATGGATCTAGGTACGCTTCCGCAATGCTTTAGATGATTCCATTGAACTTATATGCCTATTAAAACCCATCATGGACCACTATGTCTTTAAAAACACAAATTTTATGGGATTTGAAAGTTGAAACTAAAAGGAAAACCGTGTAGGGCTAAGCGATTTTTTTTAAGAAAAATTGCATGCATGAGACCCAATGTACAATGCTACTCCCACCAAATGGATGCATGTACGCAATCTTGCCCTCATGAACAAGTAGGCTGTATCCAGATCTTAAACCTGCGACCTCCAGGTCATATGAAAGCAAATTGATGTATACACATCTAAAACCAAATAAATGGTGAATTAAAGGTAGTAGAGTTTTCTAGAAAGATGTATGATTTTTTTTTATTTGTGCTGGGTGGTCGTATGGGAGGAGTGGAGGGTCAAAGATAAGGTGGCCAAGCAATTGAGAAATAGTACGTAACAAAAGGAGAGGGTCTCGGACGGAAGGAGTAGTTGTGCTGGATTGTTTTCTCCGTCCATACTCAAATACTATTAAGTGCTTAGTGGCACAAAAGCTGTGAGATATCCAACCCAAGAGGTGGGACTTTTCCATTTATTGATGTTGATAATGGACGCATGACGCTGACTTCGCTATTTTGTCTGTCAATAACGCTGCATGATTTTATCCAGGAAACAAAGATCCCGTTTTTTAACAAGAAAAGCATGTTTCACAGTGCAACAAATTAAAGATGGATTTAGAAATTGAAGTAGCCTCCTGATACAGTAACAAAGACTTGATGGAGCCCCATATCACGAGAGAGCTAGTGGCGATATCATCATGTGAACATTGAGGCCGGATGTGCTGGGTGGCGGAGCGTAAGGTAGGGTGCTCGACTTATTTTAGTTTTAAAAAGCCATATATATATATTCAATGTGGGGTACAGAGAGACGAAGTTTCAGCAGTGTTGTAAAAGTTCATTAACTTCTTATCATCAGCAATCGACTCCAATGATGAGTAGTTAAAAGTTAACACCTTTTCGTTTCTGGCCGCTTTAATTAATAAAAGAATTGCCAAAAATTCTTCAAGAATGTAATCTCTCACACTCAAGATGCAGTGTGCGTCCAAAGTTGAAAAACTTGCAATGATGATCACAGAGTGTGGAATATTTTAGAATATTTATTGCAATTTCTGGCCGCATATTATTCAGCAGCTAAATTGATCTGATGAGTTTGTTAGGTTTAGACTGGACCACCACTTACCTGCTGTAGATTCTTGGATTTCGATGTTAGTGTCACTGGGATTTGGAGACGAACACTGCTTTGTCCAGGTCAAAAGTGCTATTGAACGTACATGATTTTCAATAAAATGGGGTTAACTTCCCCTCATCAGTTTTTTTATCCATGCATACTCCATATGCTTATACTGTATGGGAAACTGTAGAAATAGCGGCGACGGAGGATATTATATAATTATTAGGTTTATAATTATGTTGTTCTGAAACGGTCAAAGGAAAAGGCATGCCACGGTCATTAGCCGATGGAGATGCTGAATAGACATGGATGTAGGGGTTTGGAAAGCTATATACTGCGTTAAGCCCCAGAGAGAGACAGAAATATGGACTATTTGACCACGTTTTCCAGACAGTGACTTTCTCCATTTGACCAATTAATTGCAGCAGAAATAGGTAGTCAGTACGTACGATGAAGTAAAGTTTGAATATATATTAATTAAAAGTATATATATACCTACCTTTAATTAATGCATGAAAATATAACTCGAATTAAACACGATTGCTTGATGAGAGGACGGTTGTGCTCCCGAAAAAAATCGATTAGGATATAGCTGGAGTAGCTATCAATGTGGATGGAGAACTATGTCGTAATTTGATGTCGTCTACTGAATGTAGTATTTTCTTCTTTGAGTAAAGATTTTGTGGTGGAGATAAATACGAAGGGAACAGCTTTATCATCATATGGATGGATACTGTCCCATCGATCGGTGTCGCCTCAATTTTATATCTATCTTTGACCCAAAACAAAAGGGATCATGTAATTTTCAAAGACTTTCAGCTCCTTGATTGTGTGGCGGGGGACATATATTACTTTTTAATTATTGATTCGGTCTTTTAGTCCTGTAATTTATTAAATTATAAAAATTGAGCTGTCTGTAGTTACAACAAATCAATAGGATCGAGTTATTTGTTATTCAAGGAATATAATTACAGGAAGATCAAAATCTAGATATTAAATCAGTGGTTAAATGAAAGTTCTGGGATAAAAGTTATATTTTTTCCCATATACAGTTCTTTATATTGTCTATTCTTCCTACTTTTTTTTAAAGATTTTTTCTTTGAACGAACTCCGGCTAGCTAGTGTGGTGCCTTCTGCAATTTTTAGCTTACAAAACAGATGCTGCATGTTATTGATCGAAGTGAAGTGACCTCATTTGCCTTTTACGGAGAAGTAAAAAGAGGAATCAGTTAAACAGATCCAAATATCCAGTCATGTTATTCTAAGTGGAGAGTGAAGTATCACTTGGTATAAAGGAATCATTTGCTTGATATTAGATTTAATTCGATATGCTCATTGTTCATCATTATACTCCCAGCACAAACAGTAAGGATATATGTTTAAACCAAACATTAGAAAAAACCCACCCATTTGTGTGGAGATGGAAATGATCGAGTCGCCCTCAGCTTGTAATTAATAGTTAAAGCAAATTTCTATACTACATATACTTAATATTCTTAAAATATTATCATAATAAAATAAGAAAAATCAGTGAGTGAAAAGACCCTATTTAAAAATTTTACCAACCATAAGAAGAATATGAATATTTGAAATAATGGTATTATTGTGTATAAAACCCTACAAGGCACTTTACGTACATAAAATCATGTGGGGTTCTTCTCATAAACAAAATTTTTAAACAGACATATTTAATTTTTCATCGATTTTCCGATAAAAAAGGTGATCGAATGTGATTTATTTGGTATCTGAGAGCCTAAAATATGTGTGTGTGGGTGCAGCTATTCATTAATGTGTGTGTTTGACAATGTATTTTTAGGGTTCAAAATGTAAAAGTCTATTAACTTGCAGACTCTAGCGTTTGATAACTCATTCTTTCAAAATACATTTTGAGCAAAAAAAACTCTTTTTTGACAAAATAAACGTACTCTGAACCAACGTTTATCCAAACATAAATGAATTCTACCAAAATGTATTATGAATAAAATGCGTTTTTCAAACAAAAAATGTATTTTAATATAATGTATTATTTCAATGATTTTTTAAACGGACACAATATAGCTTTATGTACCTTTATACATATGTGTATGTATGCACCGTGGAAAAGGAAAAGAACTTCCATTGGAATTGGATAGAAAAATAGGGGCGGCCAAACTTGTGTTTCGTACAAATCAAATGTGAAAACAAATAAATAATTATATATGTTACGTCACTGCTTCAGCCAGTAAATTATATATCTGCTTCATATACACACCTGTAGATTACCGCTATAATATTATCCCAGCTGACATTAGGCTTGTGCAGATGATTTATTGCTTTTAAATTTAGAAGGTGGCTATCAAATTATAAGATACATATCAAATATATATCTATCTACTTTTAAATCTAAATATCCTAAAAAGGATTAGACTCTTTTTATTGGTAGAGGACCGTTCTTGTCCACCAAAAAAAAAAAAGATATCACACCCATTTTCACATCACCAAGTAATAACTACATTAACCATGAGCTCCTTTGAATCTTAAAGGCATCCAAAGTCTGGTTATATAACTCGGTGGACCTTGTGTTTTTTAAAAGAAAATCCCACAGATTTTAAGAATTATTTAAACAATTTTCTTTTCCTTTATTTTCTTTTTTTTTCTTTGCCTAGCAATAATACTCTCTGTGTTTTTAGTTTTATGAAATTTTGAAGACCTGGTTAATGAATAAAAAAAAAAGAGACTCTGCCCATTTTAGAATAGAGTGAAGAAAACAGTAAGCACTAATTATGAGTAGAAATAATTAAGGATATGAAAAATAAACACAATTTAGTTAAACTGTTTCATTGATATGTATAAGTTCGGTAATTTTATCTCATGAAAGAACGAAGGGGGATATTTTGTCTTATACAACTATATATTTAATAAGAAATATTTACATACTTTCCAAGTGTCATTTTAATTCATATCCTCTTAATAAAAATATTTTAATTATCATATTTTATAAATCTCAATCTCATAAATTTCATTTCACTGTTTTTCGTTATCTCCGTAATCCATATTTTAATATATGTGTGTGATACCCACAATAAAAGACAACAGTAACATTCTCATCGAAAAGAAGACAGATGACTGGGATAAATTTAAATATGATTCAAACCCATTGAATGTTGCTCTTGAAAGTCTAATTTTTTTCATTCACATGAACTGGAACATGCACACCAAAACTCTTTCATGTGAGATTAGCTTCTGTTCATGAAGGGGCCATTTAACAAAACTACAAACTTATCTGCTGCTTGTTTCTAACCCACCATCATTCTTGCTTGTGAGATCGACCAGAGGGAGACGTAATTCTTTAAATCACTCAACTCTATCTCTTGTAAAAAAAAAAACTTGTATCCATTTATTTGCATATATTAAGATTACTAATGACACCGTACCCACACACACACACACACGTAATTAGCCCATGAAAATTTACGACCTGCGAGGCCCGCCAACATGCAGACATCGCCTCAATTGTCAACATCGTCCCTCCTCCATTTCCACACGTGCCCTTTCCCTCCCTGTCCCTACCGCGTCCATTCACCTCTCCCCCACTCACCGCCCTATCCTCGTGCCACGTGTCCACTCCTTTCACGCTCTTCTTGATCAACACGCTTTCACCTTCAAGACCCCCTCCTCCTTCAAATTCCCACACCCCCCCC
>JANTPZ010008085.1:0-10736 GCA_025593235.1 Vachellia pachyceras | reverse complement strand
ATAGCAGTACTGAGAAACACTGTGCAAGGTAATGAGTGCCAAAAAGCGTACTACAATCGAACGTGCTTTGATCAACTCATCATCATACATCTCCCCCCTTGTCAATTGTCTTTTCACCAAAGGAATACTCGACAATGTCCCATTCACGAGAATGACCATTTCCCACTCATTGTTTTCTTTCCACCACTCTTTCCTTCTTCCTCTTGTCTTCTTTCTCTCTTGGAATGTGTGCTTGATTCTCTCTTCCCATTCCTTCATATATAGATAAACTTCGTTAAGTTCGAGTAGATTTGTTGTTCTTCACCGAGTTGCTGTTCATTGGTGAAATCAGCATTAATCATTATTGCAGGTGGCAAGCTTAATTTTCTTTTCAAAGCGCATCAGGAAAAAAGGTATGATTCCCAAAGCAAAAGCTTCAGAGAAAGATTGGATAAAGATGGCCAAAAAATATGTTGGCGCGGAAGAGAGAATCCCTTTTCTTATTTTAACGTTTCACGGGGAAGAAAAAAGTGTGGCCATTACATCCCCATTAGCAAGAAATGACTTTCAACTAGTGAAGTTTAATTTATTATTATACACCACAAAGTTTGATAAATAATAAGAATAACAAACTTGTCTAAGCAGCTGCTACGCCTTAATTTATTCTTCCATGTAAAAATTTTTCAAGCCCCAAAAAGCAGAAGAAAAAATTCTACTTGATATATCCTATTTTATACATCAAGTAACCAAAAACATGGTTTTTTAATTAATTTAGCAACTCATCAAATGACAAAAGTATGGTAATTTCATTGATAGAAAACTCCCCCCACCCTCTCTCTCTTCAATTGAAATGTTGCTGCTCCAACCAAGGCCAGAACCCTGTTTGATCATCAATCCCACAAAACATGTTGCTCAAGCTCTCTTCTTTCACAATATGTTCATTAATCTTCTGGCATTGAAGGTGGTCTGGTCTTGAAGTGGTTTGAAAAAGCTGAGCCACCACTCCTGAAGAAGGCCTAGCCGCAGAATTATTAGATGCCGAGGATGGGAATAAGGATCTGCTTGTAATTTGATGATGATGATGATGAGTGGATAGGGGACTGTCTATAGCAGGTGTTCTTGAGATATCCAACTTAATATCTGAACTATTCTCACTCCTATTGCTGCATGATCCCTCAGTTTCCTTATTCAGGTTTATAGATTCAGTTGGTACTTCTCTGCTTTTCAGTGCCAATATCTGCACGCGCGCGCACACACACACCCTATATCAGTTACAGAAATAATCAAATTAGCTAAAATCATTCCCCAATAAATAAGTACACACGCAAATTTATGTAGCCAATCATCAAACTAGAGGTTGCCAAAAAAAGTTGAAAAAGCAGCTTTATACAGGGTCAAAAAAAGCATAAACTTATACTTGGGGGAAGAAACTTTATTCTATAGAATCTAGTTCACAAAACACCTCTCTTTCTCATACAACATAATTAAACAGGAAGAAGCCATAAGGAAAAACTGTACTGTTTATACATTGAGTTAACAAGAAGGTAGAATGATTACCAACCTCAGCCTGAAGTTGTTGGTTTTGAGCTTGAAGGGCATCGTTATCTGCTTTGATGGCTTCATATTGTCTTTTGAGAAGGTCATAGTCTTTCTCCAACTGCTTTGTCTTCCACCTGGCTCTTCTGTTCTGGAACCATATAGCTATCTGCCTAGGCTGCAGACCAAGAGCTCTGGCCAGCTGCATTTTCCTCTCAGGCTCAAGCTTGTTCCCAAGTTCAAAGCTCTTCTCAAGTGTCTTCACTTGTTCCGTGTTAAGTCTTCTCTTCTTCTCCCCAGCCTGAGATCCATCATCAGACAGGTCTTCATCACCATTATTTCCTTCTTCACCGCCAAGTTCAAGTCCTGAAAATGTCATAGATCTCTTCCCTAGAAGCGATGCTCCTCCTTCATAAAACATTTTTAAGACCTCAGTTCAGTCCTCTGTGTGTGTGTGTGTGAGAGAGTAGGGGGGGAGGGAAGAGTATACCATGATAGACTTGAGGCAGAATTGAGTTGAGAGACGGTGGAAGTTGATGGTGGTCTTCTTGGTGAGGGTTCTGTAATATGAAATTTGCTGGAAAGAGAGCCATTTCATCGCTTTGCTAAGATTTGGAGACTCACAAATCTTCAAAAGTTGTATGATACTCTGATCATCTATATATCTTGTGTTGAAAGATGATCGAGAAGAAGATTACTGATGATGATGCTCAAAAACCTTAAAAAAGCGGTCACTTTGATGTGCAGTACAAAAAGATAATAAAAACACTAAGTTCTATACTGCATAAGAACTTACTTCTGCTAAATTTAAGAGCAAATTATTTCTTGTTCAAGGATGGACAAGGATGATAATTTATATACCTTGTCGGTTTTATGATGAGGATTGAGGAAGAGTTTCTTTTCTCTCTCCCCTTTTATATGAATACTTGGAAAAGAAAAAAGGAAGGTGCGATGGGGAAGCCACACACAGGTAGGGAGGGAGGGAGAGATCTAGAGAGAGAGGACGTTTGATCTAGAGTTCTAAATTCTGGCTCTCGACTTCCCTATATATCACCGAATTTTTTCTTATTATACGAAATAGGAGTCACAACTCACAACTCCTCACACAACAATTTTTTTAATTAAAAAAACCAAACTGGTAATATAATTCAATAATAAAATGAACTAAGTGAAAGAAAAGGAAAAGGAAAGTGCTTAGAAAGCTAGCTTAATTAATTACGCGCGTCTACCTATATTAGATATATTGGGGTTTGCATGTGTAAGCACATTAACATGTCATTATTTTGCTAATGATATAAACAAGTTTCTCAGTTATCAGGAGACAAGTGATGGGGAGGTTATTTTTTCTTCGCAGCTGGACACTTTAAATTGATTCCATTGTTAAAAAGACTTGAATTCAGGCCCAGACATGGACATTAAGCAAAGCTTATAATGATACATATACATAAATAACCAAAGCATATATATATATATATATCAGTAAAAAGCCTGAGATGAGGCAGGTGGTAGCTCTTGTTGAAAGCAAAAGGAAGAAATTGCTGCAAGGTGCGTGTGGGTCTATATATCAGTGGTGATAATATATATATATATATATATTAGTTTATGTGTAGAGAAAATGGGAAGAGATTACTTGAGAGAAAAGAGAAAAGAGAAATGAGCTGGCGAAAACATGAAGTCCAAAATGGATTGTGTTTTTTCATCGGGGCGGAGAGAGAGAGAGCAGGAATCTAGGGGGATGGGTCCCAATAAGAGGAGGGGCAGGGGTTGCTACCTAACCCACCAACAAGCATCGTGCATTAGGAAAGAACCTCCTTTCCCATCATCAAGCCCCTTGTGATCTTATCTGTGGCAGTCACACACAAATTCATATATCAGTTTCAGTTTAATTAGCCTCTCTCTGTATAAAACGTATATGCTGAGAGGTTCACCTCACACAACACAACAAAACTCACCCTCCTCTCTCTTCTGTCCTCCTCACAAACCCTCTCTCTACGTGTAACTAGATCTCTCTCCGTCTACATCTCACCATACCCCACTTCTTTCTGCATACTGTCCCTTTGATCGACTTGAAACACCGTAACTGTGCATGCCTGTGTTAGATGTAAGTAAGCCGACTTAATTAGCTTGACATGAAAAAGTCTCATATCAGATGAAATTGGACGACTTAATAACATATATATAGGAGAGTGATGATCTATGAATTCATGCATATGCTTTTTTTCCCTAGGTGCCAGGCCAACCGGTCTTCCACTTCAATACACACTCTAGTATAAACAGTTAATCTCTCTCAGAACATAAACCAAACACCTTGTATTATATTTCCCTAACTAGAGAGGAATGGAGAAATGAGGGCTAGAAGTTTACAATCGCTTTTTTGTTTCTAAAAAGTTTAGACGTGTTTAGTTTTACAGCTTGGTCTCAAAAAACATTTATGGAAGTACTTATATAGATCACTCACTTCACATTCGTAACGAGATTTAAATTCGTAATCTTATGAATTGAGCCAACCCCCATACCAACTAAACCAGCTTTTGTTTTATAAAAGCATCTTCCCAGACAGCACACACTTCTTGCCTGTTGAGAAGTGCAAGTTGCTCTGAATTAAGGCTAGGGTTTTGTGCATGCGTGCTTGTTGTGTACAGGAGGTGTGAAATTAAATTGTCTGAAAGGTTAGTATTTCACATCAGCCAGTTAAAAAGGACATGTACATTTGTGCTATTGGGGATGTTGAATTTGCTATATGCATGGATATGACAATTCTATCCAACAAATTTAATTTGTGGGCGACCTACAGATAGTGGCGAATGGGGAAAAGTACGTGTTCATCACACACACACACAAACACAAACACACACTTGTAGGGATCGGAGAAGTAAAGAAGTAGAGAGACGAACTTCACCATGAAAATTTCTCCAGATACTTAATTTCCTTTGTCTGTGTTTTCTTTTCGGATCAGATGAAAAGGGACATGGATCATCAACAGACAAAGAGAGAGAAGAAGATGGATTATTAAATTTGGAGGTGTCTCCAAAGCAAGATGGTCCCAAATTTAAATTGGCTTTCAACTTCTTACTTGACTTAACGGCTTTATGAGACTTTCTTCCAGACAAGTCCATATGTGTGTGTGTGTGTGTATTGATTTAACGTATGAGATCAATTGGAAACCTGATATTGACACCTCACTAACTTGCCTTGTTTAGTTCTTCTTTCTCTAACTTCATCACCCAACCTTTATTCCAAGCCCTTGATGGTGATTATCCATTTCAACTTCAAGAAATGGATTCATTAATATAATTAATCAGTCAATTAATTAATCTGTGTGTGTCGTCTGTTAATTTGTTATTATATTAATTAATGTTTATTGATTGAGATTTCTGGGTTTTTTTGCGTACAATACAATGTTTCTTTGTGTGTGAGAAGTGATGAAGATCAAGCGTGCATGCATGGGGATGAATTAGTTCAAGTGTGTGGCTTTTGATGAAGAAATTGAATCTGGTATTTCATATTTGACAGAACAAGACGTAGAAGAAGAAGGGACCCGCCCCGGGAAATAAAAATAAAAATTAAAGGAAGCAACTTTGAGGGATTACTACTCTCTATTTGTTTATTCTAAGTATCTAATTTCAAACGGTTTAAATTTTAAAATCATTTTAAAAATAAAATATAAATTATTTGAATCCAATTTTAAACCATTCAAACAAAGAACAAACATGTTGACCCCATCCAAGTTAAACCAGAGAGTACAATGACGATGATAGGGGAAAGGTTGAAACTTAGATTGCATGCAGTTGGGCTATCATGTTCAACTTTAATCCAAAGAAATCTCGTCCATTAGTTCTGATCTCATGCTTAACTTTATGCCACATCATTTCCAATGACTTCCAAAACGGTACCGTTTAGCATAGTCCATCAGATACAAATGCGACGACAGCCGTCGGATCTAGATGAGATCAAGACATGAAAGCGAGGGGAGGGTGGGTCCCACATGGAAAGGCAACTTTAAAATAAGGAGGCAAAGACAAGTAGCTGTCTCAGCTTCACATGACTTTATTAGTTGGAGCCTGAAAGGATACCCCATTCCCATGTTCCTTCCCCATTTGTTTCCCTCCTTTTAACTCCATTAATTAGTTTTCTATAATATTTTTTAAATATATATATTTTATTTTTTTATTTGCATTGAATATACCGTTTAGGTGTACATTTATCCCCAAAGTTTTCTGTCTAAATCAATATTGTATTTTAAGTTTTAAAATATATCAATGTTACCATATTCCACTAAAAAGTTAACGTTTGACTGTTAATATTTTAACTTTAAGGGTAAACATTGTTCCATTTTAAAACTTTCATAGCGATATCATTTTTAACAAAACTTCTGACGTGACATCACTTTCGAACGAAAACTTTCAAAACAAATTTATATTTTAACCTTTAAATATATATTAGTAACGATAATAGTAAAATCTATTGAAAATAATTCATAAAAAATAATCTATTGAAAATAAAAATGACATGAAATCGATTGAGACATGCAAAGAAGGTGAATAGGTACACCAATGAAGAGAATAATAGATCAAGCACTATGAGGAAAATTAATAAGAATACTTAATAAAATTATTGAGCGAAATCTTTTGATTAAAAGTTTATTCAAAGATTGGATTGTTTGATTATACATAATAATACCGTGCAATCTATGTAAACAATTTGATTTAGTGATATAAGGTTTTTTATTATTTTTTATTTGCATTTTGAAATTAGGACAAATGAATTGGTAAATTGTGGAATCTTCTCCTCCACATGCCCTTATTCTTCTGGTTTGTTCTGCCTGCTGATCAAATCCCATGTGCTATCTTGTATTGCTTCCTCCAACACACTATTTCTTTCTTTTCCATTTATTTTAATTTTAATTTTTTTTATTTTCTTTCTTATATTTTCAAATGTTTGATTTTTTGGATTTTTCTTGACGAGAAGATATGCATTGATGTTGATCCTTCAACCACTGGTCCGCTTTTGTTTTTATTATTGTTTTTTGGTAAAATTTAGTTTTAGAAACTTATTCTTCTATATTTCAATATGTAAGTTTAGAGGTGGACCACTATACACTTCCCGATATCTAAAAAATTATGAAGATTATTATTTTTTATAAATTTTATTCTTGATTTTTTACAGCTTTTTTGTAAAAAAAAAAAATTAGACAACATGATAATCATAAGTTAATAATTCCTGATGAGAATTGTGAAGGAGTAAAAGCAATGGATCAATTCAAAAAATAATCACATCTTCATAAGTCAAATTAATTATATAAGAATTTTTGAGTATGTTATAAAAATAAATACAACTAAGTCTGTACCAAAAAAAACAACAAGACAACATGGATAGAGATTAATAAAGGAAAAGACATACCCATACTAAATCTAATTAAATTTCACAACATAGTAAAATTACTGGTTGTCATTAATTTAGATAAGGACTAATACATTTAAGGAAAAACAGAATATGACCAAGGCCAACACTTACAACAGAAGTACTTTAGATGAAGTTCTATTCTTTGCGACGTGTCGTCTAAATTGTTTTTTTCTTCATAACACAAATTAACTATGAAAAACCTAAAGTTATAATGCCTAAAATTAAATAAATGACAGGAATCATTAACTAGTTTGCCTGAGGATTAAGTGAACTCTTTGAAAGCAATTAAGCTTACATACAAATGTAATGTTAAAACGTGATTGGTTGATTGATCCTACACACGTTAGAAGAAGATAGAAACTCTGAAGCTGGTATGCTAGCCAAACACTTTAATGGTGCCCCCTGGATTTCACTTAATTTCTTTAGATGATTTTCGTTTATTTCATTCTTATAATGCAGACTGGTTAGTTTTTATTGCCTTTTTTTTAATTATAGAAAAAGGTTTTGACGAGATTTTAATCCATGTATAATTTAGTATCATTATAATGTACAAGAAGGGATGGATTTAATAGTGAAAATAATATAAATGGAACAAATATATGAATGAATCATATATATACATGCACACACACATATGAAAATATCTAACAAGATGCAAGATGGGGGCTGAAGCTGGGCCAAGTGGGGAGCAACTGGGCAACGTAAAAGAAATGAGGCCCTTTTGCTTTGTAGCTGTGTGTGAATTAAAGAAATGATAAATAAATATTTTCAGCCTCAGCTTGCGTTTGTAATCCAAAAGAAATGATAAATAAATGAATGAATGAATATTGTTGGGAGAAAAAGAAAAGAAAGAAGTGGGAAAGATTAGAATAGACAAGGCAACCAATAGAGGAGTAGATACGTTACCTCCATCAATGCCTCTCTCTCTCTCTCTCTCAACATGTTCAATATCATTCATTAGCAATGTAAAATTAATTTTGAAATTTAGGAAATAAATATGCGATAATCATTTTATTCTGTAAAGAACAAAATTAACTAATAATAAGTGAAGCCAAACGCCCCCCTTCAACTCCTCATTTATAGTTTCTAGAGCTAGCAATAAGAATTTGCCCTTTGGTGACCAATTTGTTTAGGCTCTAACGAATTGAACGTTGGGCCTAAAAAATTGGGTAAGAGCCTCATGCGGACTTTTTTTAATGATGTCCCTCAAATTTGAAGTTTTGTCGGCCTGTCATTTTAAGTCTTAATATAATATAATATAGTGATTCAAGATCCAAACACCGTCTAGAAAAAACATTTGGTACTTAACAATACTTTAATCATAAATCAAGATTGATTTACCTTTTGAAATTGCTTATAGAAATATGAGACACACTTGCATTCATATCTACTTTCCACCTTTTCCTCCTCTGATTCAGCAAACAACCCCCCTCCCCTTCACTTTCTCTAACTCATCTAATGTAAGGCTCCATACCACCATTACACATATATAAACACTAATTGAAGTCATCAGGATTGTACAAAGGAGTTAGCTACTTACAATTTGGTAAATCAAAGTTCAAATTCCTTCTAGAAGAATTGCCAACATTCAGCGTCCAACAGCGTTTTACACATAAATGTCTCCAATGCAATGATAAGTAACAGAAGAAACAACACAGATTGAAGTTTACATACAAATTAAAAGGAGCTTCGTATACAATTTATTGCTTTCTTTAGTGGCTTGAAAAATAGTGACTACAGAGCTGTAGGTCATAGAGCAATCATAGGATCAACAGCAGTGCGTTGCACAAAGGCTGAAATCTAGTTACATTGTAAAATTGTGCATTACCCGTACAATTTAAGCACCAATCATCACCACACATTCACTTTTCTTGAAGCGCTTCCTAACCCTAAATATAGTTATCTCTTCCAAAAGGGATTTGAAAGGGATTCAAACCTTCACACATTAATTGTACACAATGAACTGCTGTATTAACTTCTATTCTCTTGATTCATATCCAGAAGAAATCCTAACATGCAACAAACTGAGAACATTATTTATATGACACTATAACTGTATCAACAAAACTATTCGGCAGTGCAGCAGACGGGTAAACAAGAATGTGGATTGAATGATCCAATGGCTCACTGCCTACCACTACCATCACCAGCAGCACGGCTACCCAGATCAGCCGCTGCATCTGCGGCTTGGGATAAAACACCTGACATCCACAAGGTTCCCTTTGAAAAATAGCTGCTATTCACCACAGAGTTTGCAGCTGCTGCAACTGATCTTCCTGTCGCTGATGCGGCTGACATGGCTGTTTCTGAGACATGGTATCTCTGATCCACGGACCTAACGGCATTGACACCGGCAGATATTTTCTCAGTGAGGCCAATCCTCTGGTTCAGCTCGGCAACCTTTGCTGAGGCACTTGCCGAAACTTGGTGAGACTCATCGAATGCTTTGGCATTAGCTAATGCATCCTTACCAAGAACATATCCCTTTGCCAGCATGGTTTTGACAACATCTTGTGCTACAGTAACTGCTTCTCCAGCAGATGACACAAAACGACTGCCTTGATGTTGCTGCAAATCAACATGAGAAACAACGTTTGAATGAAAATCGAAATCTTTAATCATCAGCAGTTTAGCAGAAGGAAAGGAAATGCAGATACTTACAGTTGACGTAGTTTCCTCTGAATCCCTATAGGAATGACTGCTCCAAAAGTCATGTTCATCTCTATTCTGCCCCCAGCGTGTTATGCACACACGTTGATCTAAAATAGTAGCCCCCTAAACAGACCAGACAATAAATGTTCGAATAACAATTATAGACTGCTTGGTTGGTCATAATGTTTAGAAGTGGCAAATATGGAAATGGTTGTTGAGGAGGTGACTTAGCGGATCAGTACATTGCACACAAAAAAATTAAAAGTATTACCGGTATGCCAAAAAAAAAAAAAGAATTTGGCCAACACTCACACTGAGCAAGCAAGCAGTTTCCTGAGAATAGGAATCTTTGAATGCCACATAAGCTGTGCAGGCGTCATTGCCAGACCTATGTCCAGAGATAAGCGGGGTTCATATTAAATACAAAACACTATGCAAATATCAATAATAATGCTATAGAAAAATTTATGATAAATGCTATAAATGATTGATTCACATAGAATTAGGAAAGTTAAGCAATCATGTCCAGCATGCCCTGCAGAAAAAGTTGCAGTCTATCTTTAGGGCAGCATTTTCAGGCTAATTTATACACCAGCTGTATTATAACAAGAAACCAACAGAAAGCTGTGAAAGAAAGATTTAAATATTTAAGTTCCAAACAGAAATTCAAAAAGAATAACCATCATTCATAGCCAGCATTTTCAGGCTGAATTATATGCCATAAAATATAGAATTAAAGTAAAAGTAAGAAACAAGTTAAGCAGCTCTAAGAAAGTAAAGGAAAATTACTTATGGTGAATTACATATTCAAAATTTTGGGCCAAAGAAAAAGCTCATACAATATTATAAAGCACAGTTAGCTTTTACAGTACAGGTTCAACGGTTTTATGGAACTGAGGAAACTTAAATTAAAACGGTTTATACTTTTTTGACATATCCTCCATTGGGAGGTGGGTAAGAAGCTCATTGTGACGGTCAAAAGAAATGAGGATGCAAATTTCTTTAGCAAATTGATTTAGTTAAATTGTTTTGTTTTCATAATTGGATTCTAAATAAACTAGGGAGAAGACATTCTTTTTATAGAAAGGGCTATATCAGCTGTAGCTTTAAGAATCACAAATCAAAGATTGCATGGACTTCAGAGAAATTGTGACTGAATATATTGG
>JANTPZ010008084.1:0-13991 GCA_025593235.1 Vachellia pachyceras | reverse complement strand
CATTTTACAGGACAAAATTATGAGATCAAACATTTTTTGAGTTTAATCCTCTACTTTTGTTGTTGATGCGTTCTAGATGTTGATATTTTTATCTTTAATTAAAGATACTGTTTGGGATCCCTGTTTTTGGCTTTGGTTCGGTAGAGGTATTGATGTTTAGGGTTTAAATTTTGAACTTTATGATGTTGTAATGTATTTTTATGATTTAGGACTTTAGACTTATAACAAAAAATTTCATTATATTATTTTTTAAAAAAATTAAAAAATAGAAAAAAAAATATGGGCCGGCCCACCCAACCCACCGGTTATGGGTTGGGTTTGGTAAATTATGACCCATATTAAAATGGGTATTTTGAGCCCGGATCACCAGGCTCAAAACTCATGACGGACCGACCCGAACCCACCGGACCGCCCATATTACCGGCTCTATACGCAACTATGCATGTTATTTAATCTTAGTATCTTTCATTTCTTAATATACATGTGAAGTTGTAAACTTATTATATTACTTGGTATAAAAGTAATCTGTAAGAAAATAAAATCATTAATTTATGTATATAACATATAAAAAGCCTAGGAATCGTTGGCTTTGATATATCATATGTTTGAATGATAAAAAAAGTAAGAAAAGGAAAAACTAGAATCGGAAAAAGAATGAAAAATATATTTCCCCTTATTTAGATAAAAAAAGAAGGGAAATTTGCAATCAGGTTTCAAATAAGAGAATTAATTAATAAAATGTTCAGAGATTTACAAAATTACCATAAGATCTTAGGAGTAGCTGCTGTAGTTGCGTCAACAACATCAGCAGCTACTCCTGAGACCTTATAGTAATTTTTATGAATCTTTAAAACTTTTTATTCATTAATTCTTCTATTTGGGACTTAATTGTAAAATTTACATAAAAGAACATATGATTGAAAGAAAAGTGTTAAAAAAAGGATGCTTGAGGTTGAGGGCCATCTTTTCCTCACTGACCCAAAAAAAAAGTTTCTTTTTCAAAAAGTGGAGAAATTTTAGAGAAAAATGTAATTTTAAAATTGCCAAAAAAATAGGCTTGGGACTCATAATTTCCGTACCTATGGATATTACTGAGAATAGAATAGGTAATCAATTGATTTTTCTTTATATGTACATAATTATGTATAAATTGTTCATCTAAATATAATGAGAGAGAAAAGGTTAATTATTTCCACTTTTCTGGTTTCGCATTTTCTCTTCCAATCAAAGTATAAAAGGGAGAGAGAAAATTTTACAACAAGTAATACTTTTAGCTATATGAACGACAAGTCAAATTTAAATGTTATCACACTTAATTGATAATAACTCTTTTAAATGCGTATTATGCATACTTAAATTCTATCGAAATCCTATAGTTAAGCTGACTTTAACTCATTATAAACTTTCCAATAACGCATTTTAATTAGGTAAGCATTGCACTCCCATTAATGAATTCAAGCACTTGAATGTGCAGGTGGTGGTGATATGTATAACTTGTAAGCTGCAAAACACCGATATATATATATATATATACACACACCTAACTCCTCTAAACTTTATGTTACATACAAATGACCTCTCCGATTCTTTAAACTTCATTTTACATTAAGATGTTTCGTATAAAAGTTAGATAGTTAATTTAAGTAAATTTAAAAAATAATTTAAGTTAGTTATTTATAACAAATATGAATTGATTTTTCTAAAAATCACACTTTTATCATGATTATACTTAGATGTAAATCCCTTAATTTATGCGACTAATAGGATACTATGGGGGGGAATGTCATAAATTTGAAGGATAAAGTGATGAGATATTATATTTAGGATAAAAGTCATTTCTAATTTTCTCTTATATTATTACATTTATGCAAACAACCCCCTACTAACAATTTTGCTTACTTATCAATATATATATATATATATATTGAAGTTTAGAGGATTTGTAACAGCTCAAAATTTGAAGGGTTTTACATATATACGCAAAAATGTAACCCAATTATAATAGAGGATTTGTAACATAGCTCAAACGAATACTAATTGAGAATGTTTATTCACATATAGAGTTGAAATTTTGCGTGGGTTCGGCTATTCAATTTTAAAAGCTAAGAAGTTATTTGTAAATGTGATTCACAATCAGAGAAGTTTTTTTTTTATACACACAATCAGAGAAGTTGAAGCCAAGATAAAGAACTCGTATGATTCCGAGTGAAAATATAAATTTTGTTCAAATATCGCATTTTTTAGAAAAGTTATCGTGGAAATGAAACATAGATTTTAAAAAATTTATTTTTTTGTAAAATCAAACTCTTTCTTCTAATAAATTTCCTCTTTCATCTTTTTTTCTTTCTTCCCCTTTCCTCTTGGCCTAGTTACTTTTTGTCTCATAAAACGTAAAAGTTATTCTCACAATAACTTCCCAAACACAATCACTTTTTTAAATCTATAGGTTTTACTTTGCAATTTGTAAAATATATTCTCCAAAACATAAGTTTTGCTTTGTACTCCGTAAAAGTTATTCTCGACCAAACTTCCAAGCAAATTCAAAGTGTGTTACAACTTACAACTCATTTTGCATCTTGAAACTAAGATATTCTAGCTCAAATGAAGTGTTTTACCCATGATTTGATTCAATTTTTTTATTTGATTTTTCGATTGTATTTTTGAATGAGCTTTGATATCTTCAAATGCTTCCGATGTATTTTCAAGTGGTTTGAAACATCTAGTTCTTCCACCAAAAACACCATATAAATAGTAAGGATAAAAGCTAAAATATGTACAATTAAGCAATAATGTGCAACTAAAAATACCATGCACATTTTTCCATATTTGAATATTCAAAGTATCTACAAGTGTAACAAAAGTTTTGTATAATTTAGCCCAAACTAGAACTGAGGACTATAGATTAATGATTAATTCCATTTATTAAATTTTTGGAAAGAACAAAACAAAATTAATCTCAATTTAGGTGAGTTAGTTTCATCGCTCATCAAATGAACATATCTTTAATCTCAAATAACGTCACTACAAAAAAATGATATTTAACGGAAAAATCCATCGCTAAATGTTTATTTTCCATCAGAAAATTTCCATTTAGCGAAGGAAAATATCAGCGATCCTCATTTTAGCGATGAAAAATAGCTATTTAGTGACGGATTTTCTGTCATAAATGACATTTTTCTGGTAGTGCGTGTAGCCACTACCAAATTTTTATATTGCAAGCAAGAATTCGAATTTACAACTTTATATGTCGACATGAGGTAACTTTTTTAATAACTGGTTCAACCTTTACTCATTGAAAATATGATTCAATATGTGTGTATGCTTTCAGAACTTTCTATGGATACCTGGTAACATGTTTTGCTTCTTATTGTTACGTTGTACATTTTCAAGTAATTAAAACTAAATTTAACTTCAACACAAGTCCAATAATGCATGTCGGTATTTTTGGGAGTTACATGTAAAATCAATTTTCCATTTGATAAAAAAAATGTAAGATCAATTTTCCATGAAGATATTGTTTTTGGCATCCACCACTTAGTCAAACACATATTTTGATTAAATTGAGACCGTCAACTAAACCCTCATACTTTAATTAAAATTCATTAAGAGACCCTTCAACCAAACAGTCATATGAGGGATATTTATGTGTTTTTTTAGGTAAACCATGCTTTTTTTTTCCTCTTCAATTATACCCAAATCAATCTTATTAATTAATCATAACAAAATTTATTTTCAAAAGCATAATTATAAATTAATTTTATTTATAAATTTTTCTCTCACCACTAATCCAAACACACGATACGGTTAAGCTTGATGGTTGCCGTTTGCGATATGTATTCCTTTAAATAGGATTCATGGAGCTAGAACATGAATTTTGAAGGCAATTTTGGTTCACTGAGAAAATCCTTGTTCTTTTCAATAAAAACAAAATTGATACTGGTCCCTGTACTTTAAGAAATTGACAGGAATTGCTTATATAGAGTGACATGAATCAATGAGAATTAACTTTTAAAATCATATATATAGTCTTTCTAATTTTAAATGATAACTGATTTGCATATATTAAAAAAGTTATACAAACCAATGATGTAAACGTTAAGGAACTGAAAATACAGTTTATAAATTTAAAAAATAAATTGATGTTTGCGGTATATTTATTGGACCAAGCATATAATACTTTGGTTTATTTATTCTGAAACGTATTAAATTTATTAGCCACAAAAACATATCAAAACTTGGTGACTGTAACGTGTATCAAATATGTAATAATTTTAGGGAGAATTACCCGGAGGTTCCAAGTAAGGAAATGTGTTACAAAATGATCCCAAGAGGTTGTTAATGACAAGTCGAGAAGCAAAATTTATAAGTGAAGCAGCTACCATTTACAACCTCTTGGGATCATTTTATAACACATTTCCTTATTACTTGGGACCTCTAAGTAATTCTCCTATAATTTTAACCTAATTTTGTTTTTGTGAGAGTGTGTGTGTGTCGTCAACATAGAAATACAGCATGTGATTTAGCATAAAAATACTTTGTAAATAGCATGGCCGCCGGCTGAATTAGAAGACAAATATTCAAGATTCTCGGCCTTTCTCTGTTCAATTTCTTGTCAGTTTTTTTTGGGTTAACTGTACTCCCACATTGTTATATATACCACATAAATAATATATATATATATATATATATTCTAGATTAAAAATACTTTCGCATAATCATGATTTGTTATTTCAGACGCCTTGCAAAAACACACGTTATAAATAGTATTCTGTATTTCCGTCCAACAAAAAGAGTAGTGATACTGTAAATTATCAAACCTGTTTATCACTTTTTTTTTATTTTTATTCACAAGTTAACATGATATAGATATAATACCACATATAATTTATTACTATTCACACACAATGGATTAGCGATGAAATATTCTGTCACTAAACTGATTATCAACCGAAATTTTACAATAAGTGAATCTAATCATATAGGGGATATTGAGTGCCTATTTAGATTAGCAGTAAAAGCTATTTCTCCAACGTTATTTACGGTTTACAAAGTAAATGCATGTGATGAGTTTTATCTTAATTATTGAGTGCCTATTTGGATCAGCGGTATAAATTATTTCTCCAATGTGATTTACAGTTTATAAAGTAGGTACGTGGAATGAATTTTATCTTAATTTGTAAGAACGTGCTTTTGTAATGTTATCCCAAACCAACCATGAATAGAGCAACAATTTTATGTGAGGGGCATTATATCAAAAGCTTGATTGACTTAGAGAGGAGACCTATTTAATTTTAAATATTTGATTGTAGCTATTCAAATTTATATTTCTAATTGACAATATTTGTACATGATATAAAAATCTAATGATCTAATAGGTAACATTATATATCTATGAATATTGTTAAATTTGTAAAAAACGATTTCCATTATACCTTAATTAAAGGAATGTAAATATCATTAAGCATCCACTCGTATTTAAAGGGATAATTCATGAGATCACTCTCCTCATTAAATATTTAAGGGATAAAGATAAGAAACCATTTGGATTGTATTGCATAATAATCCCATCCTGTCCTAAATGTAATATCTATTTAGTTAATTAATTTGATTAAATTAGAATGATGGTTAAGTTAATTAATATTCTATGTGTTTTTCTAAAACACGCTAATCATATTTCTTAATTATCCCTTTGATCAAACTCACACGTCCATCATATTATTATTTTAAGGGGTTCAAATGGATGGCTTCATGTTTAAAAAGACTTTAAAAATATATTTGGTGCATAAGTTGAATTATAAGATGCCTGACTAAATTAAATTGTTCTAGAAATCACTTTAATTTGCAGTTAGGAACGCATGCAAGAGCATTAACCCTACCTTTGGCTTTATAGCTTTATAGATTCTGAAGTAGTAAAAATGATTTTGCAATTGTAAATTTAATATAGGTTAAAGAGCAATTTTAGCATTAAGGGTTTTTGCTACGAGTGTTTTATACAATTAAATTTTAAATGGTGTATAAGTAATATACATTATCTTTTTAAAATGATGCAATCTAAACAACTCTGTTAAATTGGTCCGAATATCCATTATAAAGTTGAATCAAAAAATAAGTGGGTTCCGCATGATAAGCGATATACCTTTGGACAAATTTAATTGTGTTACTGAAATTACATAATTTCTATAAGATTATGTTTACTTTTATACCCTTCAAAATTTAATTGACTTAATTATGTCAAAAGTAAGGTTATTAAAACTGGACTGGTGACTGAACGGAACAAAGGCAGTGGGTTAAGGGTCAGTGGGTTAGACTGGTGAGAAAGAAAAAAATAAAAAAAAATCTCATCATACGTTGACACAATCAAACTATCCAAAATTAAAAATTACAAAAGCTAAGTAGTAAATTCAATTATTAACAAAATAATAATTAACAAATCAATCATGTACTTGTATGTTATCTATTATCCAACATTATTTACAGTTTCAAAATATTCATCATAACAAAATGTTAACATATAAATATGGTAAAAGCTTCTGTTTTTTATTTTTTAACTTTCAAATTTGAAATTTTAAAAATTTATCCTTTTTCTAAAAAATAATTAAAAAGATGAGTGTATAACTAGATACAGACACGACAGTAGGCATGTGTGGGGAAGGGGTTATATTTTTTTTTAATGTTTTTACCTTTCAAATTTTTAAAAATTAAGTATTTTAATTTTTTTTAAAAGGTAATCGGGTCGAGCGGTTTAACCCCCGGGTCAGTCCAGTTTGACCGGGTTGACCCCAACCCGAGGTTATTCAACAAACCAAACCGGACCAGAGGCCGGTTCACCGGTTTCTAGTCTGATCCGGGTTTGATTACCATGGTCAAAAGTTTTTTTATGAAAAATTTAGTTGTTAAAACTATACCTTAACCTTTTTAATATTTATAATTCTTTTCACTTTCTTTTCATTTTATTAAAAATATCAAAGGTGTTATTTTCCAGTTTTCTAGCAGGCCTAAATTACCAAGCGTGGGTTTCGATTTCACATATCCTCATGAGATTAAAATAAAATCTTACCACATTTTCAATATGAACTAGTAAAAAATTGTCAGCTGATTAAAAATTATATATATAGAACATGATGTTATATATATATATATATATATATATCTTCTCCAATGTGTGAACAGATAAAATATTTTTTTTCCCCTTTTTACCTTCCATTGTCACCAACAGCGCATCGTCACTGTTATTTTTTTCAGTTATTATGGTATCGAATATTCTACAATTATTGTTATTATTAAAGATCATTATTGTTTAACATATCACTATCAACTTATTATCATTATTATTATTATTATCACATTTACCGTTATCATTATTGTTACACTAAAGGCAACTTGGTCACCACCAGCAAATTATCATTCCTTCACATACATTGCATCCTAATTCCTAATTATGCCATTAATTACCTCATATGATTAAAATCCATGGTAAATTTACTAGAACTTTGCCCATTTTCATTTTTAGGAGAATTAGGTTTGTATTCACTAGTTTAGCATCATTGAAACATTGAAGGTACAGTTAACCAATCTAGCTTAATTGGCTCGTTTGGGAACACAATAGAGAAATACTTTTACGTAAACCAATGTAAATATCTGAAGGAGATTATTTCGTTTTGAAAAAAACTATATTAAATTTGCATTTAGACCATGCAAATACTGAGCCAAATAGATATATTGTGTTTGTTTAGAAAAACTTATTTATTCCCCAAAAGCAGGTTCAACAGTGTTTTTCGGTAAAACGAAATAATCTCCTCCACATATTTACCTCGGATTACATAAAAGTATTTCTCTACCGTATTCTCAAACGGACCCGTTATAAGGATGACCCGTTCACGACATGTTTGCAATGAGTTAAAGACTTATTGTGTTTGTTTGGAAAAGCTTATTTATTCCCCAAAAGTATGTTCAACAGTGTTTTTCCGTAAAATGAGATAATCTCCTCCACATATTTACTTCAACTTGTGTAAAAGTATTTCTCTACCACATTCCCAAACGAACACACTTTCTATCGCACATATGATAACGTAGACAATAATTAAATAAATTTATGTAGTATGATTATAAATTGTATTGTTCTCAAATCAATATAACACAACTTCTTTCTTAAATTATAGCAATTTTTTTTTCAAAAAGTGATGTACAAAATTAACTTTACATGCATATGTACCAAATCTATTGTTCTGAAACATTAATTTGTACATTCACAAGTTTTGACAAAAAAATAAAGGTAAACAAATTTTAGAATTTATGTGTGTATCAAATACTTTGATTTTATCTTATACTTAAAAATAATGTCATACAATTTAAATTATGCAAATAATAAAACCGTGTTCACAAACACAAAATCAGAATTAATTAACAAGATTACTAATTACTGGTTTTAAAATAAGTTAACTAAGTTGTTAATTTTTTGAGAACATTTAAGAAATTTTCAAAACATGACAAGCAATAAGTATGAGATTCTTTAATAAAAAAAATTTGACAGCACTTTATTTAATTATCAGTCCTAATTAATGTAAGGTATTTCACATTGATGATGATTATATATTGTTATAATATGATTTATTTCTTATTGATAAATATTTGTGTGCGTACAAAATCATTATCAATACTGATATACTAGTTCCGATCTTAACGAAAGAATCAGTTATTTTTTTAGAACTTAAAAAAACTAAATAAATTATTTAATTATTACCAAAATTCTAAAATACTTATATGTATTATTCAATTATATATTAGTTCAATAATTGATAATGTATGAAAATTACTTAAAAATTAATTAACATATGCATTCATTATCAATTAAGGACTGATATTAGTATGAAAATTACTTTGGAGAAAGATTATGACTGCATCTGTTAATTAATTTTTTTAACTTCTCCTAAAAAATCAATCGGCTCTTATTTTAAGAGTGTGAGGTAGTAATATGTAATATGTACAATAAAATATACTGCATATGTATCATGATGAATAGTGCAGAGTCACTCCTACAATGCACTATTAGATATAAGATATCTAAGTATTTTTGTTAAGATAATATTTTGTTATATCAATTATATCAAGTTTTTCAATAACATTTTGCCATGTATCCTAATTTTTCCATATGGATTTATAATTAAATGGTAATATTTTAAAAATAAAACACATTGTCACATGTGATTTGAGAACTTGACATAATTAATAGCCCTGTTTGGAATGGCCTGGCTTATTTTCATAAGTACGTTCAACAGTGCTTTTCCGCAAAACGAGACAATTTCCTCCATATATTTGCCTCGGCTTATATGAATAAGCACTTATAAGTTGCTTATGACAGTTTGCCAAACGGGCCCAATATAAAAAATTGATCTAAGTTTTTCCTTTTTTTACTAAGCATATGCATCCTCTTAAATCCTATCAGTGTCAATCCTATTTGAAAATTTATCAAATATGAAACGTGAGCATTTATTTTAGTGAAAATTGAAACTTTGCTTGATCATGTTACGAGGAATTGACCCATTTCGTTAGACATAACCCTATTCGTTAACTAAATATTTTTTTATTACATATTTGGGAATCCGTTTGGAGAGTGATTTTACGGATTCCAAAGTAAGTATTTGAGAATAGTTTTATCTCGACTTATTTACAACATGATTTGAACGTACAAACGAAACAAACACTACAATGTCTTGTAATAAAAGTTGATTTTTTTCCATGGGCGAACATGGAAGGGTCAATCCCAAAGAGGGAAAAAAGATTAAGTTTTATGGTTTTTTTCTAGCTAAGATTTTGACTTGTGGGTATCTATGAAAAACGAAATATTTTTTTTTTCATGTTGCTTGTGAAATACGTATTGTCATGTCAGCTCATTCGCAAAGACGAAAGACCGAAACCGTAGCCTTTTTTTTCTTTCTATTTTTATTATTTTTTATTTATTTTATTTGGGGTGCTTGGGACTGTATATAAAGACCCACACATCCCCTCCTTTTTCGTGCTCTGCGAGCCAGACAGATCCAGGACTGGTCATCACCATCTTCTTCCTCTTCTTCTTTCTCAATCTCTCTGTACCAATCTCTTGTTCTGCTAATGAGAATGGAAATGGACTACAAAATCAAGACCATTTCACCATCATCCTCTTCATCTCCTCCTCCGCCACATCCGCCTTCACAACCACAATCGCCGCCGTCTCCTGTGGTGGTTTCTCCCTGCGCTGCCTGCAAGATCCTCCGCCGTCGGTGCGTCGAGAAGTGTGTTCTGGCCCCCTATTTCCCGCCGACCGATCCGCTCAAGTTCACCATTGCTCACAGAGTCTTCGGAGCCAGCAACATCATCAAGTTCTTGCAGGTAACTAATTACCACTACTGCGTGTCCCTTCCTCGTCTTCTTCTTCTTCTTTCTCTGGCGACATTCTTCACTTCTTGGCTCTCCAGAAAACAGTCTCAGAAGA
Organism: Vachellia pachyceras; assembly: GCA_025593235.1. Classification (NCBI taxonomy): domain Eukaryota; kingdom Viridiplantae; phylum Streptophyta; class Magnoliopsida; order Fabales; family Fabaceae; genus Vachellia; species Vachellia pachyceras. Next base: position 3,523 of record JANTPZ010008084.1, on the reverse strand, counting down.
ATCCTGATCTCTGTTTCTTTCTCCTTTTCTGGTAAATTTCCTTTTTCCGAGAGGTTTTTAAAACATTTTAGAGGAACAGAATCATGATTATTGGTCAAAAGTAGAAGGAGAAGCCATCAATAGGCTTACCTAATTGATCCTCATGATGGCCTGTTTTCTATCTTCCCAACACATCAAGTCTCTGAACAGTGCCCACAACCTCTCTCTCTTCTCTCTCTCTCTCTCTCTGTACCGAACTCTGCTTAACAAACCAGAAATTCGTTCTCCATCTCCAACAAAATTACTTTGATTCCCCTCAATTTTGTTCTGTTTCACACTCACACTGCCCGCATTCACATAGAAGAACCAGAAAAATCCCGCGCACCCTCACCACCATAGTTCATTAACAATCAATTCCTTTGATCAGAGGAATGAAACTTGACAGAATTACTGAAAATTCCCTCAATACAAGATTGATTGTCAATAATAATTTGACATTTGTTCAACGACTCCAGAGGACCGCATGTGCAACTCTACTTTCTTTCACTATACACAACATGTAAAAGATTTGTATTTAGTTAAAAAATATATTATACACTTCTCATTTTGGTGTTAAATACAAGCTACACCTTGCACTATAATTCACACTATAAAATAATTCATTCCTTGTAAGCTCAATTCTATCTGAGATTGAAGTTTTTCGGGTCAAATTTTAATTTCTGAATCAAAAATCGAAAAACATTTAGGACAGGAAATTTTATTCCCCCCCCCCTTTTTTATATATTTTTATTTGAATAACTCATTTGGAATCAATTAACTGTTCTAATGAGCTACACAACAGCGTTCTGCCCATTATCACTACTCAATCCCTCATTTTCAACCAGGTTCTGCCCACACAGACCTATGATATGATAACAGACAGTGGTTACAAATAAAATTCAATGCAAGCACTTTAGTTAACAAAAAAAAACATGTTTAGCTTTTGAAATAACTTCAACTAGCCGGTGAACTAAAATTAATATAATGATCCCATTCATATCTCTTGTAAATATTTATTTTTATATTAATAAAATTGAATTTTTCAGGAACTTCCCGAGTCACAGAGAGCAGATGCAGTGAGCAGCATGGTGTACGAAGCAAATGCTAGGTTAAGGGATCCCGTGTACGGTTGTGCGGGAGCCATATGTCAGCTTCAGAAGCAAGTGAGCGAGCTGCAAGGTCAGCTAGCGAAGGCTCAAGCCGAGCTGGTCAATATGCAGTGCCAGCAAGCCAACTTGGTGGCCCTCATCTGCATGGAAATGAGCCAATCTCACGGCCCATCGGAGCCCCACTCCACGATGGCCGCGGCCCATTCGGCTCAGCCGCCACAGCATGAAGACATGAGCTGCTTGTTTGATGATAACAACATGAACAACTTCAGCTCGGGTTGGCCTTGGGAGCCTCTTTGGACGTGAACTGAAAAATCATATATTCGTTTCGTAGGTTATATTTACATTTATATTTAGTATAATTATCATTAGAGGGACTAATTTAATGTAAAATTATATATATATATTATATATAGCAAGTCAATTTTCAATAAAGATGAATGACGGTCATGGTATGCCTAGTGCTAATTTATGTTTAGTCGTTTTGAGAGCCAAACCTTTGAAAATAGAGAAAATAATGAAGTTATATAAAAAAAATCACCGGAAAAAGGGGAAGAAAAGTAATTGATGGGTCTACACTAAAATGCAATGATTTCCAAGAAAGAAAGAAAAACGAGAAAAATAAAGCTGGTTTTAGTTTGAGTCAGCAATGCCTTGACATTGTTTTCGTTTCTTGTCAAAACAACTGTGATAATTGACAATTCGTTCTCTTTCTCTCTCTGGCTTTGTTTTCAGTGTTAAGAAAAAAAAGATCCAGCTTCATTGACATGGTCTTGTTTGCTTTTGTAATAACAATATTTTTTTTTGTAAAACGAGATAATCTACTCCGTATATTTATTTTGATTTACATAAAAGTACTTCTCTACTGCGTTTTTAAACGGGTATATGATTTAACTACAATTATAATATTATTGTAACATTTGTGTTGGATTTATAATTATAGTAATATCAATCCGCAGAAGATTTAAATTTCAGTCAATATAATTACTTATTCTTAAATTATAACTAATAAACTAAACAAAGCAGTCGACATGTTAAGGCATTATGACCAGAAAACTCCAGAAGTTGACAAATCAAAGAGCAAACTGATTTGACCCCATTTATGTAAACCAGGGAAATTTATATATTATGGTGAAAATTGAAGCCATCGATAAAAATTCTTCCGTCTCTTCAACTTCAAGTACAGGATAGACGTTTTCATCGTGATATTTGAATGTATCACATGGGCGATCTCAAATTCATATATTTATGTAATTTTTTAAGAAGTGATAAAAATATGATTGTGTGTTTATCAATTTTTATCTATTTTCTAATATATTTGAGGGGTTTTAATAATTAATTTGTGAATTTCATCATTTAATAGATTTTTCAAAAATCTTTCTGGTTTTTTTTGTCGTCATTAACCTTTCTGTCAGGACAAAAAACATCGACTTTTTTTTTATTTTCTCGTAACCCAAAAAACAACCGCGTTGCAAAGTCTTACCTTTGTCGTCTCACATTACTTCATTATTGATCCTGTTTGGAATGGTCTGACTTATTTTTATAAGCACGTTCAACAATGCTTTTCCGTAAAACGAGATAATCTCCTCCATATATTTGCCTTGGTTTATGTGAATAAGCACTTATAAATGGCTTATGGCAGTTTGCCAAACGAGCCTATCTTATTGATCTCACGTGCAATCCATATGGTCCTTCATTAACAATTTTTTTTTTTGTAAAAAGGAAATTTCACATTAATAAATAAAAGTATAACATGAAAGCCTACGGATAAGCCAATAAGTGAAAAAATTATTTACATAATTTTTCACGTATATATGCATGTTCAATTTAATTTTTAATTGATATTGACAATCACAAGAATTCACCATGAAAATACTGGATGTATTTAAGAATCCATTGGGAGAAAGGAGTTCACGGATTTTAAGAAAAATTTACGAAATCTAAGAAGAATTTATGGATTTCGAGATGATTTTTATGGATTTCGATATGTTTTTTACTGATTTAAAAATGATTTTATCTTAGCTTACATGTACCATTGAGAAAATATTCTTTCCAAACATGCACACTATCGTGTCAGAGTAAGGAATGTGCCAACTTAAAAGTTAAAGCACCAAGAACTTGTTTTGAGTAACGTTTCACATTTTCAAAGTATACGGCAACAGTGTATAATCAAACATAATATGTCGTCGTTTGGTAACACTTTTGGAAAATTAAAATCCGTTCAACAATATTTTTTAAAAAATGAGCTAGTGTCTTTCACATATTTATTTTAATTTATGTAATAATACTTTTTCATCCGTTCATGAATGGATCCAATTAAAAGAACCAGACATATGTGACATCATATCAAATGGAATTTTGAGCCGCTGAATCGCCCATTTCATTCTCATTTCAAT